>MDKF010710357.1:0-44902 GCA_026770625.1 Nicotiana glauca | reverse complement strand
ATGACATTTTCCTAATTAATTCCCTTTTTATCTTCATTCATCCAATTAACCAACACTGGTGTTTCACACGAGTCATACAATTGCAACCAAAAGTTATTTTATTTTGAGTTTGAAATTCTTTTACTTGAGGTAAAAATCACGTGCTCACAGTCGGCAAGAAGGATAATTTGTTAATGGCACATTTTAGTGAGAGCTTGACTGGGGCAGCTTTGGAATGGTATAATCGTCAAAATGTCGGTACGTGGCATACATGGGATGACATGGCCCAGGATTATGTGCCACACTTTCAGAACAATACAGACATTGTCCCAGACCGCTCCTCCATATCTCAGATAGAAAAGAAACCTAAATAAAGGTTTACGAAATTTTGGCTCAGATGGAGCGAACAAGTTGCTCAGGATAATCTTCCCATGGGTAGGAAAGATGTTGCTGAGCCCCGCCGACAACAAGGTCCAGTGGTCGTTCTTGCTAAATTCTTTCAGCCTCCATATCAACCCCGTGTATCTCCTTTTAATCCTCCCGGCTGCTACTTCTCTCCAAGAACCCCCGAAATCGTATATCGCTTCCCCGATATCCCATCCACAATGCACCACCATATGTTCCACATCCCCAAGGCCCGCGATGGTCTGTGCCGCTCTAACAAATGTCTCATTCGCCTCCTCAGGCATATCAACCACCTGCCCGCAAAAGATTCCAGCAGAGGCCATAATATAAAAAGACTACTGAAAAAGGAGAATGCTTTCGGAGAATCTTATACAAGTTTTTTTGAAAAGTTAAAGCGTTCTGGCCTGATTGAGCCGCTTCTTGGTTATACTCCAAACCCTTATGTAAAAGGCTTTGATCCTACTATATGAGGCATGTACCACTCTAATGTCCAAGGGCATAGCATTGAGAATTGTCATTCTTTGAAAAAGGAAATAGAAAGAATAATTCACGAAGGAGTAATTCTGATCAATGACAGTGACAGAGAGCATGCGAATCCTCTTGGGAACGTGTTGACTAAGGCTGATAATATTGAAGTTGGTAATGATCTTGGCAATGTTGATGCAGAAGTCAGTGGCTAAGATATCGAGTTTGGCGATTGGAAAGATGCTCCGTTATTTGGCTAGCCAGGGAGGAGTTTTGGTAGCTTATTTTGTTATCATTTCTGTTATTTGGGTTATTTCAGGGTTGTAATCCGGATATTGTCGTGTGACTCAACCCTTCTATCCTTTTATTTTGCCTGGTTTGTTTTGTTGTAGTATCAGTGTTGTCTAGGTTTGTTCCAAGGGTTGTACCCCAGTTTATTGTGTTTGTTTTGTTGTAAAAACTCTTTCCCCGTTTGTCTAATGCAATTCTCTGTTTTCTGTTATTTCTAGTCATCTAGTTTTGTTTAGTTCTCTCCTCTTTATAGTTCTTTTTATGCTGGTTCTAGTGACATGACATGCACGCATATTTCTAGGCCTAATCTTAAAGGTTAATCATGAATCAATTGGGAAGATGATAGGGGCACTTGAGGCAAATAAGAAAAGACTGAGATCATTTAAAGCCTGAACTCTGTGAAACTGGGGCAGATAGAACATAAAGAAACCTTATGCTTCATGCCGCATCAGTTTGAAATTAAAGGCAAGTTTGCCCAAATTGACAGGGGCCGTTCGTGGTAACAAAGAGTGTTGTCCAACGGTACTTAAAATTGACAAAAACTGAATGTGTGGATATGGTTATCAAGTCTAGCACAATCAGAAGATGTTGCAAAGTGTTTGTTTAATTGTGTTGTTTGCGCTTGGCATGTTTTGAAGATTGGAATGACGAAGGCATTTTGTTCTGTTATCTAAACACTTTATCCTTTGTTACCCCTTTGCGGCTTATTTATTTTCTTTCACACCCCTCTTTCGAAATCATCAGCAAAGATTAGAAACACCAGCGTGAAAGATAAGTAAAAAAACAACAAAACAACAAAATAACAGAATAAAGAAAAAAAATATAAGAAGAAAAAGAAAAGAAAAATCACAACAATAGAGTAATTTCTATGTTGTGAACTAAGTTTGAACTGATTCCTTTTAAGGATACGTAGGCAGCCTCACGGTTCAGTCTCATCGAAATAAAAATCCAAAAGTCCTCAAGCAAACAAACTAGGACAGAAGTTGTGGTTGTTGTTAGAAATCTGATTCCGAAAGTTGTAATTTTGAACCCATATGAATTATTTTGAGCCTTTAATACCCTTTATTTCTAACCCCATCTAAAAATCCACATTACGGTCTAAAGAAAGACCTTCCGATCAGTCTTCAAAAGATGCCAAGTTGAGCAAGTAGAGCTGATTCATGACAGGGGGCAACACTCCAGTCCAAGCAGAAAAAATAATGAAAATGAGAGAGTCTTATTGGTGAAAATCCTTACGGGCACCGTATGGCGACGAGAGCTGAGAGAAATAAAAAAATGAGAGAGTCTTATTGGTGAAAACCCTCACGGGCACCTTGAGGTGACTGTAAGTTGAGAGAAAGACCAAAATGAGAGAGACTTGATAATGAAAATCCTTCAGGCACTACAAGTCAAATAAGGATTGTGGATCAGATTGGATAAGCGAAGCATTGGAGCCCAGTTTCACGGCAAAAAGCTACGACAAAAGCTGAACATCAGAATCGCTCAACAGAATAGGCCGCAAGTGCATGTCACGGTCCTTAGATTTGGTATCCACATCCGGTAGGTTTCTACTTTGTAGTTTTCCTGTTAGGAATAGTCTCTTTCCATTGTCCTCTACCCTGTTCATTTTTTCTTGTTCACTTCTTTTTACTGAGTCTGTTTGGTCAGAACAAGTGAGAAATGACTCCAAAATTTGCCATCAGCTTGCCAATTGCATAAAACGAGATTTGGCTAGTACATCAAAGTGGCATAAGCCAGGAAAGAAACAACAAGCGCACCGAGTTGGTAATAATCAACATGCTTTGGGATCCCTGCAAAATACAAAGGTTTGGTCTATATCAATTCATGGAGAATGCAACATATAGAAGGTATTGGGTTTGGACGAAGAGAAGAATTTTCTGGGTTAAGGTTTACAAAAGAGGTGGTTAGTCAAGGAACAAGCAGGGTCTTCAAGTAGAAATCAGCTATCATGTCAAGTGAAGGAGCAACAGACCTCCATGCCAAGGCCAGTAGTTTAAGTCAAGAAAGAACAACATACACATGGAGTGGGGGGGGGGGGGCAATGGACGTAATTCAGGATTCATGTGAGACACAAAGGTCGGGTAGATGCCAGTTCATGAGCAATGCAACAAATAGAGGATATTGGTTCTGAACGGAGAAAAGGTGATGCGGATGACAGAGAAAATGGTTAATCAATAAACATACAAGGTCTTTGAATGGAAATCAGTTATCATGGGAGATATGTGGGGTCAGATAAGAAGACTAGAAGCGAAAAACAACATTTAGGAATCTTGTGGCAAAGGATCAGTTAGAAGGTGAAAATTTTTTGACCAAGTGCAATGCAGTCGGACGAAGCAGAGCATGGAAAGGAGAAAACCATCCCCAAAAAGAGTACCACAACAAATCACCTCATTCTAAACTGACCAGATGTTTCTTTGAAATAGGGGCAGGAAATATCATTCGTGTCGGAGAAACTCACCGTAAGGAAAGGCAAGCACCAGACATCTATCAAACTGGGGCAGAAAATTTTCTTTTGTTTTCATCTATTTTGGAAGTCAGGCGTCAACCTGGAGAACAAGGAACAATAGTTAAAGTTTTTGGAAGTCAGGCATCCACCTGGAGAACAAGGAACAATAGTTAAAGATAGCTGAAGTCAGGCGTCCACCTGGAGAACAAGGAATAATAGTTGAGGATAGCTGAAGTCAGGCGTCCACCTGGAGAACAAGGAACAATAGTTGAAGATAGCTGAAGTCAGGCGTCCACCTAGAGAACAAGGAACAATAGTTGAAGATAGCTGAAGTCAGGCGTCCACCTGGAGAACAAGGAACAATAGTTGAGGATAGCTGAAGTCAGGCGTCCACCTGGACAACAAGGAACAATAGTTGAGGATAGCTGAAGTCAGGCGTCCACCTGGAGAACAAGGAACAATAGTTGGGGATAGCTGAAGTCAGGCGTCCACCTGGAGAACAAGGAACAATAGATGATGATAGTTGAAGTCAGGCGTCCACCTGGAGAACAAGGAACAATAGTTGAAGATAGTAAAAGTCAGGCGTCCACCTGGAGAACAAGGAACAATAGTTGAAGATAGTTGAAGTCAGGCATCCACCCGGAGAACAAGGAACAATAGTTGAAGATAGTTAAAGTCAGGCGTCCACCTGAAGAACAAGGAACAATAGTTGAAGTCAGGCATCCATCTGGAGAACAAGGAACAACAGTTGAAGATAGTTGAAGTCAGGCGTCTACCTGGAGAACAAGGAACAACAGTTGAAGATAGTTGAAGTCAGGCATCCACCTGGAGAACAAGAAACAACAGTTGAAGATATTTGAAGTCAGGCGTCCACCTGGAGAACAAGGAACAATAGTTAAAGATAGTCGAAGTCAGGCATCCACCTGGAGAACATGAAATAATAGTTGAAGATAGTTGAAGTCAGGCATCCACCTAGAGAAAAAGGAACAAATGTTGAAGATAGTTGAAGTCAGGTTTCCACCTGGAAAACAAGGAAGAACAATTCAAGTCAAGAACTGAAGTTTTCACCTGGAGACCAAAGGATGGCAACAATGGTCAAAAGAAGACAATTCAAGTTTCAAGGAGAAAACAATTCGAGTTTCATAGGAAGGGGAGAATCAATTCAAAATTAGCAATCAGGCATCCACCTAAGGAAAAGGAAACTACAATTCAAGTTAGCAACAAAGGAACTTCAGAGGAAATACAGGTCAACAAGGCAACAACAGTCGCAAGATCAAGTTTGAAAATAAATTTTTGTAATTCATAGACTATAGCTTAGTCTAGCTTCTTTATTTTTAGCACGGCGTAATAAGGAGGTCAGTAAGCAGTATCAGCAGTAGCAGCAATAACAATCACAGCTTCATGGTAGTCCCAGCTACCAAAACTTCCCGAACTACATTGACCTGATTCCTTTTTAGCCAAGGATATGTAGGAAACCTTTGAAGTAGAGGTTCGGTCAAATCTTTCAAAAATGCTTCACACGGAGTACTCAAACGGGCAAAAGACGCTCGTATCCGCTCACTTTGTCTTTGCACGAAAACTCTTCTTGTTTACGGGCAAAGAGCGGCAGTTGTGAGCACGTGATTTTTGCCGATACGAATTACTCCCATAAAATTCAAAACAAAATAATTTTTCCTTTGTGTGCAATTTTGTGAATTTTCGTGGTATTTTCCATTATTGGTTGCATATGTCTATGCATGTTTGTTCTGTCTAAATTAATGAAAAAAATACAAAAATAGGTTGCATTTGTATTTGCGTGGGCCATGAAAATTTGCTAAATGGCACACCTCGAATTCTAAGGTTCAAACAAAGATTAATAAAGTGAGGGTCGTGCAATTATCACTTTGTTTGGCATGGCGCTCCTCGAATTATTCTACTTGAAGGTTTCTATACTAATTTGTGAGGGCCATAATTATTTTGCGTTATCTAATATGGATCGCCTCCAATTGACTACGAAATTATTGATTAATAAGAGACTTAAGGGAATTATGGCTATTTCTACCTAGAGTTAAACCCATTATTTATTCAAAGGAGCCCAGGCCTGGAGACGGCCCCCAACAGTTTGCGAAAGTCTCTTCTTGGAGACAAAGAATTGAAAGACTGCCCAGGCAGTAGATTTTTCTTCGTCTGAGCATGATTTCACTGTTCAAGCCCAAAAAGAGCACAAATATTATCGAACATGGGGTGTAGGCAAAGGGACTTGGGATCGAACCCCAGCAGAAGCAAACCGATTATGCAAACCAAGGAAACGTGCCCATTATGCTATTCATCATTTAGCCAAAAGAAAACAACTCATGATTCAATGCACATAAATGATCACCAGGTACAGTGCTTCAAAAGGTTTTAGGAAATTAAAAAATGAAATTTGTTTATCTTTAAACACCATTTTAATGCCAAATCATATTCATAATGAAGACATAATCCAGTAATGATTCATTCACTATCACCTGGTTACTTAATACACAATACCATTCGTGACCTTTAAACAGAACACTTACTTCTACAGATTCCAATTGAAAGTTTGAAATTCTAGCTTATACTTGTTATTTCACGAATCAGGACTGAATCCTAAAAGCATACATTAACTTCAAGCTTTACTGAAACAGATCTAAACATGTATGAGTCAATTAAATCATCTAACACCATAACTCCCACAAGTTTACATTCAAAACAAGCCCTCAGCGACCAAAATCACAGTTATAACCAGCATTCAACAAATACCAGGTTAAAGATTAACTCACACAAACTAAAATAAAACTAAACTAACCAGTACAGAACCAAGTTCAGAAATGGAATAAAACAAACACCCAAGACTAGATATAGCATAATAGACAATTCATGCAAGCATTTTAGCCTAAGTTAGATTACATGCATCACATAAAACACCAACTAATTACATTCTTCTCACTACCAAGTAGTAAATAAACTAATTTTATGACATGTAAACATTAACTCAAGTAACACCTATCACTACACAGTTACTACATAATGTTGAAGCGATATGAAACGTAAAAAAGAACAATAAATTGAACACAACTTGTATTTCCTTCAAATTTTATTCGAATTACACAGTCTACATAGGCCAGAGAGATATCTGGAGATCAAAAGAAAATAGGATTTAAGGATCAACAACGACAAAAAGCAAAGATCAGCAACAGTAACAACCAGTTTCACAATGAAATCAATGAAATCTGCCCAGAAATCTAATGGAACAGTTGCTTTGGGAAAAAAAAACTTGAACCAGAAACTTTCGATCATCCAAACATCAACAGACAAACCAGAAATTTTCAACACTTGAAAGAAATTTCAGAAATTGGCCAAGATGATTCAATGGAATAGTAGTTCTTTTATTTTTCAGTGTTTCCTCTCTTTTGATTCTATTAAGCTCTCTTTCTATCTCTTCTCTCTCAATGTGTCTCTGTGTATCAGTATATGTATAAATGTGTATATATTAGAGTGTAGCTCAAATCTCCTGTCCTTTTTTCTCTCTTAATCTCTGTGTTCTCTCTAAAAAATGGGTGTTAATGGTTCACCCCTTTTTAAAACTTCATACCTCCCCTTATATATTAATGAGTTCCACCCTCTTTCTAGCCTGTGTATCCTTTTACACTTGTATTATTTCAGCCTTTTAATTCTGCCCCCATGTTCTCTAATTTTCAACTCCTAAAAGGGCACTAAACTGGTGTAATTTTCACTACCAATACCCTTTCCCTATTTTTTAATTGACCCCACTGACTTAGTGTCTTTTAACTATGTGGACTGCCTATTACCCCTTACTAACAGGCCCCTTTACTTCAATTATTTAGGCTCAATTTCTAGATTACCCTTTAACCTCCCAGAAACTTACACTGCGTGGGCTAGATGGGTCAAGACTGACCCAAAGCCCAAATTATGGCTTGGCTGATCATGGGTCACAAATGGGTAAGCCCAGAGTTCAGGTATCAATAGAAAATAAATGGCGACCAAAAGGGCCCAAGGATTTGAGTCCAATGAACTCAGGTGATCCCATGAAACAAACAAACAAATTCAATTCACCTATTAGTTATCATGAACTAACAACTAAATCCAAACAAACAGCTCAACAGACTACTTAGCAATTCAGAATACTAACATATGAAAACCAAAACGAAACAATTTCAAGCTTTCAACAAAATTAGCACAAATTAATTTAAAAACTACTGTTATGTGAGATTAAACTACTGAGCAACAAAACAAAATCCAAACGAAATCAACAAACAATCTTTTAATTCGAAAAAATAAATAAATAAAAATCTAAGAACACAATCGACCAAATAAAACTTTTAATAAAAGAAAAGAGTAGAAGAATATAATAATAGAATAAAAAATAGAAAAAATTAAAATCAGGAAATCTACCTTTAAATGTTTGAACCTGTCTCGAATTAGGGCTTCAATTTTTCTTCGAATTTGTTGCCGGAATAGACCTTAATCGAGTGTTCTCTCATGAGAACACATGACTAAGGTCGATTTTGACCTCAAACCTCCATAGACTCACTATTTTGGATTTTAGGGTTCATTTCTGATCTAATATTCTAGAATTTTTAGGATGATTCAAATGATACTGGTTAGGGATAAGGGTAGAGGAGGGTAAAAGGATCATGTGGTGTTGATTTGGGATCGGTCTGAGGCAGCTCCGTCATTGGAGAATCTTGTGGCGGCGCTAGGGTTTATGGTTTCAAATTGATACTCGACGGCTTTTGGCTATGATTCGAAAGGAGTGGTTTGGATATTTGGGAAGATGAGGTTGAGGGGAGTTTGGGGTGTAATTTTGGCGGTGGTTGGTGACTGACCGCCACCGTGGGAAATTTTCAGCAGGCGGTCAACGGTGGTGTAAGGCGGTGGAAGGTTTGGTCTCTGAAAGGTTAGAGACGGAAGAGAAGGGGAAGAGGTTCTGAGGGGGCTGGGGTGTGTTATTTACTTATATATGGGATGTGAGATTGAATTCAGGCCATTAGATCAACTGAGATCAACGGGCTGGAACAATCACTTAAAAGAAACGGTGTTGTTTAGACACCTTTGAGACTGGGTCGGTCTCTGATTGAACAGGGTCGAGGCCGGATATGGGTTATGGGCAAAGCTGTGGACCGTTGGATGGGGATGGATGGACGGTTGAGATTTGTTGATATTGAAACGATGTAGTGTTCTCACCATACTACTTCATTTTAAACGTCTTAGGGACTTAAGGTTTGGACCGGTTATGGGGCGAGTTTGGGCTGGTTTTAACCGGGTATTGGGTGTTTGGTTTGGGCTTGGGTGAATTGTATTTGAATTGGTCCAAGTCCAATTTCCTCTTCTTACTTCTTTTTCTTTTCAATTTTCTTCCTAATTAAAATAAAAATACAAACCTAAATTTAACCTTGACCAAATTATCCTAAAAATGTTAATTGCCTCTAAGTAGTAATTATCACAAAATAACTAAATACCAAATTAAAAGAAAATACAAAATTCGACATTAATTACTAAAAATGCAAAAATACATTATTTTTTTGTTATTTTTCCATTTTTATAAAATACTTAGTTATTAATTAATTCCAAAATGGCTAATTAAATCCTAAATGCAATTGTAACATATTTTGGTATTTTTTTATTAATTTAACAAATAAACATGCACAGACAAATGCAAATACTAGCAGGAAATACCACAAAATTTCACAAGATTTCAAACAATAAAACAAACAATTTTTTTGATTTTGTGGGAGAAATTCATGTGGGGCAAAAATCACGTGCTCACAGTTTTCCCCAGATGAGAGTATTATGGACCCTGCTGATGGATTCCTGAACATGTACTTGTACCCTTTCATGCTAGGCCCCCTTAATAGTTCGTGCTTGATTTTTGCCTGAAGTATCAGATTACTTTGGCGCAGATACATTTGTCGTTTTGGCGAATAGTGCTGATGATGGGATTTTTTACGGAGAAGGCTGGGCTCGAATTCACGCTTAGGTCAGGCTGTACCAGCCCTTTCATCATCAAGGCCTGCTGACCTTGCGGTGCCGTTCGTGCACGCCCTTTGTTGTTAATGACGAGGAAGATGGGGATCAAGAGTGGGTCAGTCGGTTCGTCCGGGTTCAAACAACTGATGTTATCCCTCTGGAGCTCATGCCATTTCCTGAGGAATGGAATTATTTGTGTGAGTGGAGTGTCTTGAGCTTTCTTTGATTAGCTTATATCGAAAGCCAGTTTAGTAATTGTGTTTCCTCCTTTCCTGCAGCAACTTCGTGGTCGCCAGGCAAAGTTCTCGATTTGCCTGGCTGGGTCCGGAGGTTGGCGACCCATTCAACTTGTGACGAGTGTAGGTGGCGAGCTGTGTCCCGTAACAGATGGGAAGCAAAATACCAAGGTATGCACCTATGCTGCATTTACCATGGTCTTCGTATATTTTAGATGACATTTTCCCTTTTCTTTTGTACTGGCCTTACTGTCATAAGTATCGGGCGGTCCTTTGGGGTGAGGCTATGTTCCTTCGGAGAAAGGGAGGTGCGTCGGCCTCCGAGCTAAGGGATGATGGCAATAAAAGGGACTTTCACTTGCAGCGCGATGGAGCTTTTAGTGGGGCAAAATAGGCTCGTGTCTTCGAGAAAAGAACATCGCCCGAGCCCGCTGTCCCTGGAGTCTTTGGTTACAGAGCGGTTGTTCCTTCGAGTGAATACGCCTCAACCGAGGTTGTTTGTTCCAGGTCCGAAGGGGATGGATCAACACGATTATGTTCGGTCTTTGAGGTAGTCAGCTGGCTTCACTTCGTGGTGAGTTTCGACGTAGTCCTTCTGTATTTCGTGTCTTCCCTCCCTTATTAAGTTTTTCTTCTGTAGGCCTTTGATAGGCTTAGGTCTGAGCTGCTCTGTCATGGGGCAAGGCTTCAGAAAGCCTTGGATAAGGGTAAGTCCCTTAGGCTCCTCAGCAAGGAGAAAGAGGTTGAGTTGATGCTTTGGCGATATGAGGCGTACCTCAGCTCGAATTATAAGAGCTATTTGATGGAGCAGGTAACCTCTCGTGGTACACATTCCGCCTTTTTAACTCTTAAGGTTAATCTCCTTATCTACCTTAGCTGCAAAGAAATATGGAGGCTCTAGAGTATCTTAGGGGCAAAGCCGACCGGGTTAGGAATGCTTGCGATGAACTGAGGGCTTAGGGCAGGCTCAAGCTTCAAAGGAGAAGGGTGCTTTGGCTAAAGTTCCCGCCTTCGAGGTCCAAATCCTCTTGGCTCGTGACAACACTTTAGTTCAAGAAGATATGATCGTGAGGCTCGAGTCCAAAATCTCGTAGGTCAGGGCGGAAATCGTTGATGCTCAGGCTGAAGCAACATTGAGTCGGACTAAGGCTGATCAGGAGATGGCGATTCATTTGAAGGATGCAACTGACGCCCAAGACGAGTTGAAGAGGGCCCTCGACTATGAAAAGAGGGTCAAAGAATATGTTCGTTGTATATCCCGAAGAGAAGGATTTGAAGAGGTCGGTGCTAGGGGTTTTGTTCTCCCTGAAGAACTGGCTCGAGTGAGGGCGGACGAGCGTTATGCTCGGTCACTTCTTGTTAACATCGCAGAGAGCGAAGATGAGGTTGATAATTCGTAGTCTTCTGAATTGGAGCGTAGACTTTGCCATTTTGTATGTGCCATTCGTAGGGCATGTTTGTAGATGGAGAACGCACATTTAGCGTATGCGAATAAAAGTGAACCTGAAGATTTTATCTCTTATGTATCTCTTTCTACTTTACTTTTAACCAAGCAGGCTGGTTTTGGACTGGCTAAAATCCTTCGATTCATACTATGGTTCTGGGGCTCATTAGACATGCCTGAGGGCTTTTACATATTTGGTTAATGCGATCTTTAGCGCAAGTTGGCGTGGGAGCCCTTAAGATTTTGCTTGGCTGTCTTGGGTTCAGTCTTCGAGTCAGATTATGACTCAAGCTCAATTGACTTTCTAGTTTTATGTTTTTATGGGCTGAAAAGGATGGCTCTTATGCCCCGGGTCAAAGTGACCTTTTAGTTATGCGGCTCTGAGGCTCGTTTGGCTAGCGGGTATAGTTCTTACGCTTTTTCCCTTAGGCGTCCGTAGTTAACTATTTTGGATCCGGTCTCCGAATCGGGTTATGACTCAAGCTCCTTTTAATCCTCAAGTTTTCAAATTTTTAGCTGGCGACAGTGGCTCTTACGCTTTTGCTCGTTCCGACCTTTTAGTATGTGGCCCTGAGGCTCGTTTTGCTGGCGACTATGGCTCTTACACTTTTTTCTTTTAGGCATATATAGGCTTTATTTTTCTCTCGTTTAGGTCTTTTTGAAATGATTTTGCCTGACCCGTCGTCGGTTTGGGAAGAACCCCAATTTCAAGTCATTTAGTGGTGATTTTTGGAGCACCTCAGAAGGTTTTTAGCTCTTAGGTTGAGTAGCTCGAAGCCTTGTGATTTGGAGCTGACATGGTTGAAGCTCATTTGCCCATTGAGGGTAGCCTATTTTAACCGATTCTTTTTGAAGTAGATTCGAAGTAATGGCCTGTGATTTTGTTAGCGACAGTCGAGCATCCCCAAGTTGCGTTAATTTGGCTGGTGCAGCCATTTTGACTGTAGTCATATGTGTTTGGCCAGAGCCATTTTTGATCCCGAGTGATAGTTTAGGCATCTACATCGAGGGTATGCCCTTTCGGGAGTCTTACAAATGCGACATATAGCCTAAACTTCGGGACTAGGTTTTATGCCTGTGGTAAGGTCTTACAAAATTTTCATGCTTGTTTAGGTCTTATAGTCATGCCTGTTGAGGTCTTACAATTTTTGTTGCTATGTAAAATAGATCTGGTTAGACCGAGTCTGCCCGCTAGGGGTCTTGCAGCCTCGGGTTTTCTAGTGTATGGCGATTGATGACAGTCTCCGAGTTATCGAGTTTGCTTAGGCTCGAAGGCTATTACTCGTGAGCTCGGAATTGCCTCATTCAGGCCTTATGAGCATGGAGTGCTGACCATGAGGTCGTGCGGGTGATAAATTGTTGACGCTAAGTCTCCGAGTATTTTAGGATGTGCTCGATGGGGGGGGGGGATTCCTTGCCGTGAGCATTCCGAATTTTTCTTTTTTGGAGTACGAGATGCTAAAAGATATTCTTGAATTGCTTGGTGTAAATACATATTGTTTGGCCTGGTACACGATTTCCTATTGGAACTCAGTCTGTCATTTCTCCGACCCTTTCGAGCGGACGGCGCCTTAAATGGGGGTTATCCTTCATCATTCGGGGTTGATTGAAAAGAAGCCCTACGAGCTTGTTGGACCTTCCTTAGGAGGCACTTGCTCTACTGAAAACCTTGCTGGCGAGGCCCTCTTTGCGGCGGAAGTCCGGCCGAGGGGAAAGAGTGCGATGGGTGCCGTTAATGCCTTGGGATCTCCGGGTAGGGTTAACACTTTCGAATTCCCTAGCCGGGTGTTTGCATGCAAGTTAGTATAAAATAACGAAGGAAGGAGGCAGTTTTACCCTACCGTAGGATGCGTAGGTGATGTTCCGAGGTCCGATATGTCCCTGCTATTTTGGAGCGAGGACTCTAGTACAACCCTTCGCTTGTGTTTAATCGGGCTTGGTCGAAGGCATGGTTCGCTTACCCCTTTGACTCTTTCGAGAGTGGAGATATTGGTGCCGGCGATACAATATGTGATACGAACTTTCTCCTTGCCACATGTTTCTTTCTACCAACGATTCTAATTCTGTCCCTTGTATGGGTTTCATCTATTTGGAGAAGGGAGGACGTTTGAATAAGGCGTTCGTGCCTTGCACCTCCTTTGATGACTTGGAACTTGACGTTTCGGTCCGGGCCAGCCATGCTGAACTGAGAGAATGGTCTTTCTCCTTGTTGTTGTGATCACCATTTGGAATCCAAAAAATATTTGAGAGGCGGACATGATTTGACTCGGTGGTCCGAGCCGCCTTATCATCCTCGGTTCGCCAGCGTTGATCGAGCCACCTGAATTCATGCGCACATGTTTTATTTGAAATGGATCGAATGAGGAAGAAGGTTACCACTGCGTCAGTATGGGGCCGAGACAAGGTCTTGACATCTTTTTTGCTGAATGCGAGGGCGTCCTTGGGAATATATCCCCAGATTCATTTTTCTCTAGTGACTAGCATTTTTACTCTCCTTTTCATGAGTTCCTGGAGAGTGTCGTTGCTCCTCCACTATAATGGCAGTACGTCGCGACTCACTTGTTTTGTTTTTCTCGGCCACCTTCCTTGCTCGGAACTGAAATCGAGCCTGATCACTCGACACTTCTTGGTGATGACTTTTATTGAGTAGCTTGCTAGCTCCGGATATTCTCCTTCGGAGCTGGTGACCATTTTTGGCCCCGTGGCCGTGCGTATTATGCAGTTCACACACCAAACTGCAGCCCCTCTAAGGGGAATTCGGCTGAATAGGTCCAGGCCATCTGGTGTCTATGATTTCGCTGACGGTGAACATGATGTCTGATATAGTGATGTTGAATTGTATCTTGAGGGGTGAGGCTCTCTTGCTGGCCTTGTTTCCTTGCTGGATCTAGATCTATTAATGATTCCTCGAGGGTATTATCCTCGATCCATTCTCCGATTGATGCGAGGTAGATTGCATCTCGGGGTGTTCCCCTAAATTTTTTTTTCTATTTGGCATCGGTTTCTTTGCCAGGAGAATGTTTGGGTATACTGAGCTCGAGGGGGCTCCCAACTGGCCGTCCACGACCCTGATTTGCGACTGATGTCGGGTGTAGGCATCCGACCAAGTTTTGGCTGGATACCCGATCAAGTTTTATTTTAACTGCCTTCAGATCGTTGGGCTTGGTTTGTTTAGGCTTTAAGCGAAGGCTTGTACCGCCCAGTCATCCGTGACCGAAGGTAATCCCGTTTGTTCCATCTGGGAATGAGATGTGAATTTTTATAGCATTTCATTTTCCCTTTGCTCGGTCTTGGATGCGTCGGACCTTCTTGCCATTGCTTTGATGGCACCGACGTGTGCCTTTATGGAGGAATCCATCGGTATGGTAAATAAGTTTATGGGGATGGGCGCTAGGCTATGATTCCACATCATGGCCCGTTTCGAGAGTGTTTCTCCAAACCTCTTCAATAAGGCGGACTCGATCTCATCGTCTTTTAGGTCATTGACTTTTATCGCATACGCATAGGAAGTAATGTGTTCGTTGGGATCTGAGGTTCCGTTGTACTTGGGGAGTTACGGCATTATGAACTTCTTTGGAATGGGTTTAAGGGTCGCTTTCTCATGGAACGGTTGTTGCATAAACTTCCGCGAATCTATACCCTTTAGGACCGAAGGCGCGCCCGAAATTTGGTAGACCCCGCAGTTGTAAGTTTCGACCTTCTTATCGTTGGCTGCTATCATTTTCTCGCCTAACTCGATCCTTTTAGTGAGGTCCTCCAGCATTTTGATGATGGCGAGATCGGCTACATATCCGTTATTGCTCGACCTCCCAGGTGCATGTTCGGCTGGGGGAGTGGTTTCTAGCGCTACTGTGCTGGGAGTCTTTCGATGGCTTTGTAACTGAGTGATTGCCAATTGTTTTGCCTTCAATATTTCAAAAATAACATGAAGACTAAATTCCTGTTCTTCCTGGGCCAGGGTCTTTTGGGCTTCCTGGTGGTCGTCACGCTGTATGCTCCTGTCGGTGTGTGAGGCTTCGTTGACCTTTTGTGTGTCCTGTGAATCCGCGTTCGCAAAAATCGATTCTGGCACTTTATCAGGATTCTGTGGTGGCGCGTCAATAGGCAGAACATCCATGCCGTTTTCCCCGTGGTTTTCGAGGTTGTCGTTCTCAACTTTATTTACCGAGCCGGACATTTTGACCTGAAATCAAAGATCTTGGACAAGAAAAACTGTGAAAGGTAACTTGCGTTTGTGTGATGAAACCAGCAAGAAAATAATCACTATTATATTTAGTCCCACGGTGGACGCCAAACTGTTTAGCGTGAAAATGGTAACGATAATTAAATTATTAAATGGCACTCTAAAATACGTGATCTATTTTTATGCTAGTTTTTAGTGCAGTTGATGCTAGGCGTATGAAGATTAACGGATAAATGCGAGCTAAAATGGGGCAGTAGTCAAACCGAAGGGATCGTTACTCAGGCTTTGGGCTAAGCGATGGAAGGCCTCGAGGTCGATGTCTGGCTCGAGCTCGAGCTATCGGGGATAATCGGGGAGGGGATAATAGTTAAAATATAATTAAAGAAGGATTTTTATGGCCAATACCAAGCAACAGATGAAGAATAAGTATGAAAACAATAAATGTTAGAGAGTAGCCTCGAACAGATGAGTTAGAGAGAAAAGAGAGACACAGAGAGAGAGAGACACAATTGCTTTTGTATAGAATAGTTGGATTGACCATAGTCGCCGCTTACAAAGTGACATGTATTCCCTTTGTATAGGAGGAGAATCTGGTTATGGTACACCATACATTAATTATGAAATCATAAAGATGAGATGACTAGACGTGATGCCTCGACATATGCTCTGGGTAGGCCGGTTCTGTCAGACTTAGCCATGTGCCTTGGGAGTTTTCCATTTTGCTCTAGCCTCGATCTTCGTCTTCTTTGAGTAGGGCCTCGACGAAATCCGAGGGAGGGAACTCGGTCGCAACTCCGCATCCTCGGAGTCTTGATGTATCCTTCCGTAATGACTTGATAGCAAGAAATTAGGCCCTCTAATTTCACCCCATACAATCATTTAATAATTAAAATTTTACTTATAATTTTGTGTTCTTATTTGAACTATGGAGAAAGTTATAATATTTATAGATTTATTAAATTTTACTTTATATAAGTCATAAACTTAAATTATATATAAATGATAAAAAAATAGATGAAGGAAAAATAATAAGATTTAAGAAAGAAAAGGTACGAGTTCTTAAATAATAAGATAGATAGTTCACCTTCTAAAAATATACAACATTAATGCACAATATTACAATTTTAACATTCAAAAGTTTTAAATGACCTATTATAGTTGTGCGGAATGTTGAGCACAAATAAATAATATACACAAAAATAATAATATAATTCATGAGATCTTTTAATTTTTAATCCATGATACATTTATCTAAATATGAATGGGTTCATTAGCTAGCTTTCAATTGTAGATTCTCTTATTATCTTGCTTTTATTTTTTAATGACTTATTTATTTATTATTATTATTGTACATTGGTTTTATATTTATTTAAAATCGTAGCTAGATTATTAATTGTCTGCTTATATATTGTAAGTTGTATCCTTCAAGATTACTTAGATTTTGCAAGACTTCTCGTGAAACTAAAATTATGAAATTAAAAACCTGGGAAAAATATTGAGTTATTGATGATTGCGGACTTTTGAGATAATTTCTCTAATTATTGAGTTAGTTATACAAGACCAATATTCGTGGCCATCTTGAGGAACTTACACTTTTATTGTATAACTTTATGCAGATAAAATTAGAGGGCCCGATTTTATAGTCATTGTAACGCTTCGTATGCATGTCTCCAAAGGCTCGAGTCCAGGTTCGAGGTACAGCCCCGAAGTTTTCTCAGCATTCGACTAGCTATGACGGAAAAACGGAAAGTTCCCAAGGCATGTGATTTGGGCTGACCAAGTCTATTTGGCTAGTACGAGCCCGTACTGTGGCATTAAATGGCTGTACCAGCCATATATCTTTGTAATAGATGCATTTGTACTATATTGGGATTTCCCCTCTTATATATAGGGAACCCTTATCATTTTGTAACACACAACATTCAACACAAGAACAAGAACATTATCTGCTCTCTAAGTTAAACACAATTTTCCTTGATTCTACGATTTACATTTATTGCTTATATTTAATGCATTTTACTAATTGTTCTTCATTTATTGCTCATTATTGATCATAAAGAGCCTTTATCAAAGCTCTCAAAACTGTTAGTCCTTCGTCGGCTGTCCATAGCTTAGTATCGAGCACGAGCTCGACCTCGAGGCCTCGATTCTCAGCCACTCGATTTGCTTAAACATACTATTTTTGAATTCTTATCTTATTTCTTAGTCTCATACTTAGCATCTATTGCCTAAAAACTAGCATAAAACAGATCACGTATTTTAAAAACCACAAAATAAAATCTAATTGCAATTATTATTTTCAAGATAAACAGTTTGGGCCCCACCGTGGGGCTAAAAATAATAGTGATTGTTTTCTAGTTGGTTTACTACATAACCCAATTTTTTCTTCATGCTTTTTCTTGCCCAAGAATCATTGATTTCAGGTCAAAATGTCTAACTCAGTAAATACATATGAAAATGATGGTCTTGAGGACCATGGGGAGAATGGTGTAGCTGTTCCAAGTATTGGTGTACCATCACGACACTCTGAGGATTCGGCAAAACCAATTTCCACAGACGTGGTCTCGCACAACACCTAGCACGTCGACATAAGCTCCCACACCAACAGGAGTATGCGCCAAGAAGACCAACAAGAAGCTCAAAAAATCTCGGTTTAGGAGGAATGATAGGTTAGCTTTCACGTCATTTTTGAAATATTGCGGGCACAACAACTGGTGATTGCTCAACTGCAAAGCCACCAAAAAACTCTAAGCACAGCGACACCGGAAACGGCTCCTCAAGCAAAACAGGTACCGGAAAGATTGAGTAACAACGGGTCAGCATCTGACCCCACTATTATGAAGATGCTCGAGGACCTCACAAAGAGGATTGGATCGGGCAAAAAGATGATAGAAGCTAACGACAAAAAGGTGAAAACCTTCAACTCAAAAGTCAACCAGATCCCGGGCGCACCCCCGATCCTGAAGGGTGTTGATTCGAAGAAATTCGTACAAAAGCCATTCTCATCGAATGCCGCTCCAAATCCCATCCTGAAGAAATTCAGAATTCCCGATCTTCTAAAGTACAACGGAACCTCGGACCCCAAAGAGCATATCACTTCTTACACTTGTGAGATGAAGGGCAACGACTTGAGGGACGACGAGATTGAATCCGTCCTGCTAAAAAAGTTTGGAGAAACACTTTCGATAGGGGTCATGATGTGGTATCACAACCTAGCTCCGAATTCGATAGACTCATTTGCCACGCCGACAGATTGTTTCGTAAAGGCACATGCCGATGCCATTAAGGTGGCTACAGGGAAATTTGACGTCTTCAAAATCAAACAAAAAGAATACGAGATGCTGCGGGAGTTTGTATCTCACTTTCAAATGGAGCGAATGGAATTACCACTAGTCTCTGATGACCGAGAAGTGCAGGCCTTCACCCAAGGTTTGAACGAATGAAGCTCGGTGGCTTTGAAGCAGCTGAAGAAGAATTTGGTTGAATATCCCGCCATGACTTAGTCGGATGTTCACAACTGATATCAATCAAAGATCAAGGTCGAGGAAGACCAGCTAGGAGGCCTCTCGGGATATGTATATCCTAGTAGGCTCTTGGCAAAGGAGCCAAAACCCAATAAGAAAAGGTACCAACCATACACCGAAGATAGGAGAAACGCCCCAAGGCGTAACATACCCCGAAATGATCGAAGGACAAATCGAGGTCAAAATACTCGGGGACTCGTAGGTAGAGCCGGATTTCATAGACACACAGGACCAACAGAGGCACCCCACTTGTCTGAATACAACTTCAACGTGGATATTTCGGTCATCGTATCTGCCATCGGTAAAGTTAGAGAAACCAGGTGGCCAAGACCTGTGCTATCAGACCCGTTGCAGAGGAACCCTAACTTAGTGTGCGAATTTTACAACACACACAGTCATAGGACCAAAGATTGCAGACAACTCCGAGAACAAGCATCCCAACTACTCAGCAAAGGACACCTCCGGGAGTTCCTTAGCGACTAAGACAAAATCCAATTTCGGGAAAGAGAGGCAAACAGGAAAAATGAAGCAGATGAGCTGCAACATGTCATTCACATGATCGTTATCGACATCCCATAGGAACCCACTATCTAAAGAACAAAAATATCCATCACTAGGGAGAAGAGAACTCGGGGTTACATACCCGAAGATGCTCTCACATTCAGCGACGAGGACATCAAGGCTCTGTCTTAGCCTCATAACGATGCCTTGGTAATTTCTTTTCCTTCAAATACTTTTCAAATTAAGCGTGTGCTTGTGGATCCAAGTAGCTCGACCAATATTATCAGGTTGAGGTTGGTGGAGCAACTCAGATTGCTCGACCAGATCGTGCCTGCCTTTCGAGTCCTCAGCGGGTTAAACATGGCAATCGAAACAACGAAAGGGGAAATCACCCTTCCAGTAAACATAGCCGACATGACCCAAAATGTCAAATTTCATGTCATCGAAGGAGACATGAGGTACAATTCCTTATTCGGAATGCCATGGATACACTTCATGAGAACAGTACCATCAACTCTTCATCAAATGATGAAGTTCCCAACAAAGGACGAAACAAAAACTGTGTACGGAGAATGTAAGAGATATGTTCGTGGTGCACGATGTGGCACCGACATTAATGCCTTCAACGTAGAAGGAGCCAAAGGATAAGCAAACGGTGGAATAGTAACCATGAGAAATATTCTCGGCTACACTCGATTAAGCGAGCAAAGGACTGTACCACATCCCCGAAACAAACGGTTAAAGCATATCGAGGCTCGAAGCGCCATCGCCACTAAGGTATAAGCGTCTCCTTTTTTATTTTACATCTTACACTAACCTATGTGCAGGTGTCCGACCGAAACAATTGAAGCACTCTTTAGCTTGAAGACCTCAAGTTTCAAAGCATGCGTTGCACTTTTTTCCTTCGATCGGACTTTATCGCGAGAAGGGTTTTACCGTTAAGGTTTTTAACGAGTTAACATGTATATACTGCCTAAGGAAAACTCAACAAGAATCCAAGGCTTATCTTCAATCAACCTCGAATACTAGGGGGCCATCCCCCCAGGAGGTCGCCTCCTCGAAGAAGTCAAGACGTGCAAAAAAAAGGGTCTTGATAGGAAAATGATGTATCGGGCAAAACAGTCGAACGAACCGTGCTCGCATAGAATAACAGAGACCTTGATGATGAAAACATGTATACTTGCACCAAGTAATCAAAGAATATTTTCTCCTCCATCAAAACACTTTACGCTTCAAAGAAGTCTGCTATTTTTTTTTTTACAAGAAACGGCTCTTGGGCCAGAAATTTCCCGATCACTGGGGGACTGACGTCAAAAAACTCGAAACCATATGACCTCCGGGTCGGAAACTTTGAACTCGTAAGTGTAGACATGTGATTTTTGACCCTCCCTAAGATTTCACCCATTTTAGCCTAAAATATTTAGTTTATGTCTAATATAGCTATTTCAGCTAATTTTGACTCTTTTACTTTATTTCGTCACAAAAATAAAAATTACAAAAAAAAATTTTTTTTTTAGTTGCTTTTAGTTTATATATCTTTCATAAATTTAAATAAATATATATAAAAATAGTACCTTATTTTTATTTTTATATAATCTTTAAAATACAAAAATAGTTTTATATCTTAATATAGTTTAGTTTAATTATAAAATTAGTTTTATATTTTCATGTTATAATTGTATATAATTCTAGAAGGATGAATTAGTGTCGGGTTGGTTTATCCTGTCTTTATGAATTTTGTAGTTTTTTTTTAGTCTTTGGCCCAATTTTCAAAACCCATAAATCCTAGGCCCACACCCTTAACCTAAAAACGATACAAAAACTAACCTAGACCTTTATATATACCCTTAAGACCCTAGGCTAAGAGGGACACCCTTCAGTAAGAAGCGTCGCAACAGAGCACCCTCCCCCCTCCCCCCCAGGAGCTACTGCTTCATCTTCTCTAACCAAAGACCCTGAACTTCCAATGCTGCATACCCCTCAGCAGCCCCTCTACATCACCGTTACAGCAGCCACACAGGGACAAAAAAAAAAAGCACACGCGCATACATAGAAAGAGGGGAATAGTAGCGGAATGAGATTTTCAAAATTAAAAATGTAAAAAAAAAATGATAATATAATTCTGCCTTCCTTTTAATTTCGATTTTGGTGTTCCAAAAACTGGAGATTCAGTTGAGGTTTGAAGTCCGATTCTGAGGTCATCACTGTTCGTCGAGGTTCGGAATTACAGTCCGTAGTTTCAGACGATTTTCATTGCTGTCCCGGTTTCAATTTGTGGTCGTTTGTTAGATTGGATGTTTGAATTCCAAACTCTATACCAACTGATTTCTTATACATTGAATGAAAGCAATTTCAAGATCCTAGAGGTCTATGATGGCAAGGATCCCAATAGTGATTGCCCTTTGGTAAGCTTTTCATTGTTTAAGCTGCGAATGTATTAGAGAATTGTCTAACTTCTTAATTTGTTAAGTTTTTTTTGGTTTGGCATTTGCTGTGCTGTGGAAATGGGTATCTTAATTATGTTGGTTCATATTGATTTATTGGTATAGAATTTCATTTTTGTGCGTTTCTTTTTGTCTTGTGAAAATAGCTCGTTAGCTTTTGTTGATTTCAGGATTAGTTTGAAAAATGTAGAATCTATTTTGATGAGATTTAGTGATAAACCATGATAAAAATAATTAGTAAATTTGTTGAAAGAATTTGTACATATTAGATTGGATTATGTGAATTAATTTCTTCTTGGTTCCAAAATCCAAATCATGGTATTTTTATTGGATTGCGAAATCATAATTTGGCTCTTACTGTTTAGTGATTCTTTATCTAACCCGATTTGTCTCTACCTAGAGCTTAATTATTTTTGATTATTGAGGCTTGAGAATGAGAGAGTCATGTGAACTTTGTAAGTTAACGGGTGTATAAGAGTTGGTACAATTTTGGGCTTTAGATCATACGTATCTTTTGTTATTTAATTATTTGATTGGGAACATTATTTGTTAGCTCATTTGGGCCGTATGATCACGACACTTGGAGAATTGGAATTGAGGTACGTCGTACCGAAAAAAAATCACAATTGCGTGGCCCTCGTTTTAATTAGCTTTAACTCAACCTTAGAATTCGAGGCGTGCCATTTAGCAAATTTTCATGGCCCTCGCAAAGTGCAAACGCATAGTTGCTTTAGGTGCGTATTTTAATAATCTACTTTCCTAAACTCGAGTGCACATTTATGTGACCCAAATCCAAATCTCAACGATGTTAAAATATGTCAAAAGCCACGAGTGCATTCATGTAACGTGGTTCGAGATGTGTTTTAATAACGTTGCAATTCTTCTTTAAAAATGAATAAAAGCGGTTAAAGAAGTTAAAATTTGCACATAGGTTCAAAATGCTTTAAAATCTGATAATTAAGTCGAATATAATAGTTGAACGATCATGCTAGAACCACGGAACTCGGGAATGCCTAACACCTTCTCCCGGATTAACAGAATTCCCTACCTGGATTTTTGGTTCGCAGACTGTTAAACATAGTCAATCTTTTCCTCGATTCGTAATTCAACCGGTGACTTGGGATACCATAAATATCCCAAGTGGCGACTTTGAATCTTCTAATAATAAATACCGTTTCGATTGTCACTTCAAGTTGGAAAAACTCCCTTTTTTATACCCTCCCGGGGGGTGTAGTGGAAAAAGGAGGTGTGACATTAAGCCCTCAATGAGGCAACACCAAGTTTACAAAAAAAAAAAAGGCTCTAGAGCCAAAAGACTTTCGATGTCTAGGGGACTGTCGCCGATTGTCACCCTATCAATTTGTCCAAAAGTCGAGGCTATAAGACCCCATGCGGGCAACCTCGAGCTTATAAGACCTTCATAAGGCAATACTAAACCTGTAAGACCTCAAGCAAGGCATGAATCATACTTGTACCAAGTAACCAAATCTTCAAGACCTCAAGCAAGGCATTTTAAAATTTATAACACCTTGCAAAAGGCATAATCCCGATCTTAAAGTTAAGGCTATATATTCGAACTTGTAAGACCCCTAAAAAGGCATACTCTCAATATAAATGCCGAAACTACTTCACTCGGGTACTATAAGGCTCCGGCCAAATACAATGGCTACGGTCACAAGGCTGTACCAGCCAAACTAACGCGACTCGGGGACGCCCGACTATCACTATAAAATCTTAGGCCTTCAATTACTTCAATAAAAGACTTCGAAAAGAACCGGTTAATCAGGCTACCCTCATCTTAAGCAAAAGAACTTCGATCTTATCAACTCCAAACAATAGGCTTCGAGACTATTTAACCATCAAGCAAAACCTCCCGAGGTGTTCATCTATCACTGCATAACGGCTCACAAACGAGGTTCTTATTGAACCATCGAAGAGTCGGGCTATCACAAAAACCTAAAAAGTCTTTAACGAGAGAAAAATAAAGGATATTATCGCTAGCCCATATTAGAGGTCGTACCGACCCAATGCGTAAGAGCCACTGTCGCCAACCATATTAGAGGTCGTAGCGACCCAACGCATAAGAGCCTAAGGGCCGGCCTAAAATTTAAAAACTTAAGGGTTAATAAGCACGAGCTGAAAGCCGACACGAAGACTGGGCCCGAAATAGTTAATTAAAAAATGCCTAAGGGCAAATGCGTAAAAGCCTATGAGCCAGCCTAATAAGCCTCAGGGCCGAATTACAAACCTAAGGGTTTTTACCTCGAAGACTAGTTCACCTGGCCAATCATCGACGAACGTATAAATTGAAAACAAATAAAGACGTGCACAAGTAGAGGGAAATGCACGAAAGATAAAATTGAAAGGTTTCCTTTTATATGTATACGTGAAAAAATACAAAAGTTATATTTGCAAAACGCTCTCTGAGAGCCCTATACAAAGAATCAAAAAGAAAAAGCCTAGTCTAATTCTCCCTCGAGGACTATGGACCGCCAACCTCTTTCTTATTATCTTCGACATCAGATAAGAGGAACTTGGCATCATATTCATCCCCCTTGGCCAGCGCTATCTCTTCCGAGGGATCGAAGCCCCTGGCGTGAATCTCTTCGAGGGTTTCCCTCCGAGATTTACACCGAGCATATTCATTACTTCTGCTCTCTTGATTAGAGGCACCTCTCAACATTGCTCGAACATCAGCAGCGCCTTTTAAATAAATGACCACTTTCTTTTTGGCCTAAGCCCAAATCTCTTCAACATTAGATCGGGAGTCCACGACCTCGGCCTTCATATCCAAAAGATTAGACTCGAGCCTTGAAATCCTTCTTGTTTGAACCGAGCTATTTTTATGGGCGTTTCAGATATGTACCTCGAATGTAGAAACCTTGGCCAAAACATTTTTCTTGGCCGCAATATGGGCATCTATCTGAGCCCTTAGCTCGTTCCACTCATGTTTGGCCTGGTCAACCTCGCCCAAAAGGCATTCAAGATCCTCTGTCTTTCTCTACAACTGAAGCATTAAAATATTAATCTCTGAGAATAGAGGAAGAAACACGCATTCCCTCGGAGCAAAGGTTACCTGTTTCTCAAGATGATTTTCATAGTTCAGGCTTCGATTTGCCTCATACCGAAGGTGCCTCAATTCTTTTCCCCCTTTATCACAAAGAAGCCTGAGGGATTTCTCCCCATCAATGGTATTCTACAACCTAGCTTCACAGCGGGGCAACTCGGACTTGATCTTGTCAAAGGCATATGAAAAAGAAGCTCAATGAACGAAATTGTAAAATCAAAAGACCAACAAATTCAACCAAAGCTCACCACAGAACCAAGCCGTTGAACCTCATCAAAGGTCGAGCGTGCATCTGCTGACCTGGTCTCACCGACCCTAGTTGAGCCAATCTCGGTAGGGACATGTTCACTCAAGATCCCGCTCGGTTTAGGCGGCCCCTGGTCTCGAACATCCTTCGAAGTACCTTCGATAGGAGGCGAGGACAATAGCTGAACACCTCTATCCTTCGAAGTACCTTCGATGGGAAAGGAAGACGACAGTGAAGAAGAACCATCTTTTCAAGGCTAGAAGCCTTAGATGCCTCATGCTCAGCTGATAAGTCTTCTTTAAGCCTCCGAGCAGGGCTTTCCTCTCTATAAGCTCCCTGGTCTTTCGAGGCCTCCTTCCTTTTGTTATCAGTCCTCGACCCCAAATCCAACGACCCTTCCTCCTCCCCGGGGGGCATGGTCTCATCTCAGAAAATTCTCTAATGCCTATGGTGATGGAGTTAGTACAAATAAAAGAAAGTACCTTTCAAAGAAAACAAGCCACACAACACGTATCGTGATGTTTCACCTCCCATCTACCCTTGGCTAGATCTCGCCACTTACGCTCATCATAAGTTGAGCAAGCTGCCAGTTTCTGAGACCAATATGCTAGGTCGGGAACATCATACGACATCCAGGGGATTGCTGCAAAAAGAAAAGAAAAATAAAAAGAAAGAATCTTTAGAGAATCCACCATGAACAAAAATAATAAGAACACGAGTGTACCACTTATGTGTAAAATTCCATTTCTCAGGAAATGGTGTTTACCGTGAAACTGGTAACGAATATTAAATTTGTAAATAAGATTCTAAAAATACGTGATCTATTTTTATGATAGTTGTTAGAGAAGTTGATGCTTGGCCTATGAGGTTTAATAATGAAATACGAGTTAAAGCGGGGCGGTGATCAAACCAAAGGGCTCGTTATCAGGGCATCGGACTGGTCGATGGAAGGCCTCGAGATCGATATCCGGATTGAGCTCGAGCTATCGGGGATAATTGGGGAGGGGATAACATTTAAGATATGATTAAAGAAAGCTCTTTACAGCCAATACCAAGCAATAAATGAAGAACAAGCATACGAGTAATAAATGTAAAAAATAGCCTCGAGTAAGTTAGAGAGAAAAGAGAGAGATATTAGTGCTTTTGTGTGGAATAATTGGATAATGCTTATGGAGTGTTAATTACTCCCCTTTTATTAGGGGGTGGGGAGTCAAAACTTAGTACAAGAAATGTTGAGTGATAAAGGAAGCTCGATGGGATAGCTAACTAGCTTTAGGCCTCAAACGTAGGCCAATGTTTAGGCTGCTTGGGTAGACTTAATCGAATCCAGATGCAATCTTCGGAGGCCTCCATTGCTTTTCGAGGTCTCCACCAAACTATCCCCAGGTCGGGTGTCGATAGGTTTTGAGGGAAGCTATAATAAATGATTTTGACATGACACTCTATGGGCTCCCATAATGATATCGTGCTGATGAAGCAACCTTTCATGAGTGCCAAAATGTTTTACCATCTCACCTTTTCAGGGCCGTTTGACGTGTTATGATTCCTCGTTCTTCAAGGTCATAATGTTGCCTTTGATTCGGCTCCCATGAACATATTAAATGCGCTTGTCGTTACGTTTTTCGAGGGCAATAATGGCACCGTTGGTTACCTTGCTCTCCTTTTCTATAAATGGGGGTTCTTGTGATCAGTATTTCATCCAAGCATCTTCTGATGTCTTACTTTTCCTCTTTTCTTCCTATTTTTATTTTTTGCTATTTTACCATGTTTGAGGCCTACAAACCCAAGATTTTACGTCGACATCAAGCGTGCTACGGCCCGTCTCCCGGACCTTCTCTGGTTAGACGAAATTGTCGTGCCTTGATGTTGTTGTTGTTTTTGTTGTTGTCGCTTCAATTAGTTTGGGGCGATGAAACAGAGGACCGATTTCTTCCCACTCAAGGAAATATTTGGATCATACACTGCTGCTCAAGAGGGATCTCGAATTATACACTGTTGCTCACCCTTCTCTCCGGCTTGGTGTATTACACCCTCTTTGGATTCCTTGGGGCACGACATCATTATCTGCTAACTTTTGCCTCCGATGCTGGGGCAATGTCACAAGAAGTGGCTTCACAGCAGTTGTTTTAGGCAATGCTCATGCTAGCCAGACTTTTCGCCCAGCCACGTCTTAGCTCCTCCCGACTTCTTCTTCATCATTTTGCTCTTCTCCATCGGTTACCACTTCCACATCTTCTTTTTTGCAGATGCCATTCTGGAGGGTCGAGGCGAGGCTCCCGAGGGGATGACGCTTTGGAAGATATTATCTTTGAGGTCATACACCCCATGGAGATGATATCCAGAAATACTACTGTCAAGGCAGACGGTGCTTTCGATGTGGACCTTCTAGCGTGGACTAAGATCTAGTCTTTCACCATATGTTTCCCTTTGATTCTTTGTTTCTGTGTAGAGACCCTTTGTGGGCTTTTATAATCATATTAAAGGACCCCTCGAGGGCCGTTGTAGAGGAATATTTATTAATATAGAGATACTTTTTTGATTTCTATCTTCGATACTTGCCCTGTTATTTTATATTCTTGCACATTTCGAGGACTTTGAATGTTCCACTTTATTGATGATTGCTGATATCTAAATCAGGTACGAGCATTCTTCCTGATCTTTGGTTGATTGAGATGGTCTCTTTCTGAGCCCCTTGTCGTACCCCGGACCATGCCTGAGTTGGTCCGATAGGTTTGCGCAATCGGACCTCTCGAGCCGTATGGGGATAGTACGTTGAGTTTTGAAGTTCTCGAGAGCGCTACCCGTGTGAGGGTCATCTTTGTGTACCTGGAGATTTGCTTTGAACTTGATGTAGATAGTCTTTTAAGGCATTATAGGTAGGTTTGTATTGAGGGATTGCTTATACCTAGATGATATCTTGAGCCCCCGTGGGCGGATCTTAAAGTGCTTCTTTTTCTTTTTAGAAGGACAAACTACGGGATTGGATACCGCCTCAAGCTCTATAATGGAGCTGAAGGTTTTCCGAAGCCTATTTTATTTTCGATGGAGGTCCTCAATATCGGATACCATCTTGGGACTGAAGATGGTGCTATTGGTTTCTTGGAGCTTGACTTCTAGTTGACGGGTCTCCGAATGTGTATTTGTACCCTTTCACGTCAGATCCCCTCAATAGCATCGTACTCGATTTCTGTTTAAAGCATCGGGTTATTTTGGCGGGGGTACATCCATTGTTTTGGTGAACGTTGCCGATGATGAGGTCTTTTGTGGAGAAGGCATGGCTTGGATTCACGCCCGATTACCTTGTTGGGCTGTACCGGTCGTTTCACGATCGAGATTTGCTAACCTTGTGGCATCGTTTATCCCCACCTTTTGTTGTTGATGATGAGGAGAATGAAGATTGAGAGTGGATCAGTTGGTTTGTCCTGATTCGGACAGCCGATGTTATCCCTATAGAGCTTATGCTATTCCCCAAGGAATAGAATTATATGTGTGAGTGGGGGCGTACCATGATTTCTTGATTCTGATCATGGTGAAGGCTAGTTTTTGTAAATGTGTTTCTTTCTTTCCCCCGGCGATTTCATGGGCATCTGGTGACATCCCTGACCTGCTTGATTAAGTCATGAAGGTGACGACCTACACGATTTTCGACGAGCATAGGTGGCGAGCCATATCCCGGGGTGGATAGGAGGCGAGACTTCATGGTGCGTACGTCAATTGCTTTTTTCTTTCCCCTTGCTCATTTGGAGAGGCGTTCTTTTTCCTTTTCATGTATCAGTCTTATTTTCGAAGGTATTGGGGGCCTCCAAAGGGGATGTCGTGCTCCTCCAGAGGAAGGTATTTCCAAATTCCGAGCTGAAATATAGGGTATATACCGATAGGGCGATGAGGACCATGACAATGCAAAACGGGGCTCGGCCTTTGAGGCGGAGATACCGCTCGAGCCTGCTGCACCCAAAGTTTCTAGTTTTGGAAAGATGACCCCTCAAAGTGAGTGTGCCTTGACCGGGGTTGATCCTTCCTGGACTGAGGAGACTGGAACAGTAGATGTGCACTCGGTCTTTGAGGAAGTCTGCTGACTTCATTTTGTGGTGAGATTTGTTGAAGATTTTTCGAACCCGTGCCTTTCCTTTCTTATCAAACTTTTCATTTGCAGGCCTTAGGCAGGCTTAGGCCTGAGCTGCTCCATCATGAAACTAGGTTCCGGAGAGCTCCGTATGTTTGTAGATCTCTAAGGCTCCTTTGCGAGGAGAGGGGAATTGAGTTGGCATATAAACGACATGAGGCAAACCGAAGCTCGAATCACGAGGGTTATTTGACGGAGAGGGTAACTTACTATCCTGGCAGAGTATGCACTCCGCTTTTTAACCTTCTGGGTTAACCTTTTGCCTATCCCAGTAGTAGAAAAGGACGGAGGCAATAGAACACCTCAAGGGTGACACGACTAAATCAGGAACGATTGTGTTGAGCTAATAGCTCGGGCGCAGGTTAAAATTTAAACGGAGAAAGGTAAATTGGCTAGAGCTCTTTCCTTCGAGGCCCGGCTCCGCTTAGCTCATGATAACATTTTAGTTCAAGCGGATATAATTATAGAGCTCGAGTCCAAAATCCCGAAGGTCAGGGCTGAAATCATCTATGCTCGGGCTGAAGCAACATTGAGTCGGACTAAAGCTGACCAGGAGATGGCGATTCAGTGCAACTGATTCCCAAACCAAGTTTAAAGAGGGCCTCTGACCATGAAAAGAGGATCAAGGAATATGTTCGTTACAGATCCCGAAGAGAGGTACTTGAAGAGATCGACGCCAAGGTTTTTATTCTCCTGGAAGAGCTGGCTCGATTGAGGGCGGGTGAGCATGATGCTCGATTATTTCTTACTGTCATTTCAGAGAGTGAAGACGAGGCTGATAGGTCTTAGCCCTCTGAAGCGGAGCTTAGATCTTGCCATTTTGTTTGTGATTTTTGTAGAGCACGTTCATAGATAGAGAATGCACCTTTTACATATGTAAATAAGAGAGAACCTGAAGTTGTCCTTTTATGTATCCCTTTCTGCTTTGCTTTTGACCGGGCTAGTTTTAGAGTTTGAAAAAGATCCTTAGATTTGCAATATGGCTCCGGAGCTTATCAGGCAGGCCCAGAGGCTCTTTAATGCTTTGCTCAACTGCTTTGGGCTTAGTCTCCATGTCAGGTTTTGACTCGAGCCTACTTGACCTTCAAGCTTTTACTGCCTGTATGGGCGGATGACATGGCTCTTATGCCTTGTCCTTGGGCATTTGCATTTTAACTATTTTGGGTTCAGTCTCCAAGTCGAGTTGTGACTCGAGCTTAATTGACCCTCAAGTTTTTTGTGCTTTCATAGGCGGATGACGATGGCGTTTCTGCCTCAAGTGCAGCCCTGAGGCTCGTTTGGCTGGCGACTATGGATCTTACACTTTTGCCCTTAGGCATATGTAGTTAACTATTTTGGATTTGGTCACAGAATCAGTTATGGCTTGAGCTTATTTTAATCCTCAAGTTTTCAAAATTTTAGCTCGCGATAGTGGCTCTTACGCTTTTGATCATTGCAACATTTTAATATGTGGCCCTAAGGCTCGTTTGGCTAGAGACTATGGCTTTTACAATTTTTCCCTTAGGCATATGTAGGCTTTATTTTCCTCTCATTAAGATCTTTTTGAAATGATTCTGCCTGACCTATCGTCGGTTTGGGAAGAACCTCGATTTCACGTCATTTAGCAGTGATGTTTCAAGCACCTCGGAAGGTTTTTAGCTCTTAGGCTGAGTATCTTGAAGCCTTGTGATTTGGAGCTGACATGGCCGAAGCTCGTTTTCCTGTTGAGGGTAGCCTGTTTTAACCGGTTCTTTTCGAAGTAGATTTGAAGTAATGGCCTGTGATTTTGTTAGCGACGGTCGGTCATCCCCAAGTCGCGTTAATTTGGTAGGTGCAACCGTTTTAACCGTAGTCATATGTGTTTGGGCGTAGCCAATTTTGATCTCGAGTGATAGTTTAGGCATCTACATCGAGGGTATGCACTTTTTGGAGTCCTATAAATGCGACATATAACCTAAACTTCGGGACTGAGTTTTATGCCTGTGGTAAGGTCGTACAAAATTTTCATGCATGTTGAGGTCTTATAGTTTGTCATGCATGTAGAGTTCTTATAGTTTGTCACGCCTGTTGAGGTCTTACAATTTTTCATTCCTGTTGAGGTCTTACATTTTGTCATGCCTGTTGAGGTCTTATAGTTTGTCATGTATGTTGAGGTCTTACAATTTTTTGCTGTGTACAAGAGATCTGGATTGACCGAGTTTGCCCGCTCGGGGTCTTACGGCCTTGGGTTTTCCAATGTATGGTGATTAACAACAGTTTTCGATTCATCAAGTTTGCTTAGGCTCGAAGGCCATTATTCATGAGCACAGAATTGCCTCGTTGGGGCCTAATAAGCACAGAGTTCTGACCTTGAGGTTGTGTGGGTGTCAAATTGTTGACGTTAAGTGTCCTAGTACTCAAGTTATCTTCAATGTTGGTGATGCTTGGAGATATCCACGTTCCCTTACCCAACAGGTTTTATGATTTCGAAGTTCTGACCCGTAGGTTGTCTGAGTGTTGAATTGTTGACGTCAGTCTCCGAGTGTTTGGGATGTATTTGGTGGAGGGATTGTTACCTCATCTTGTAAAGGTGTTTTTGTCACGACCCAAACCGAAGGGCCGCTACGGGCACCCGGTGCCTTACTCAACTGAGTACCAACGTAAAATATATTTCTTACCATACTATCATAAGTAAATGAGATAGAAACCTGTCATGAGATAATAAGAATAAAACATATGGCAATACTCAACATATGAAGACCCAACATGATATACAAACTTATATATGTGACATACATGCCTATAAGGCCGACATGACCATTTGTAAACTCAAAACATAGGCCGACAAGGCCATACAAGTATCTATACACCTAACATCTGTCCACAAGCCTCTAAGAGTACATAAAATCATAAAGGTCGGGACATGGCCCTGCCATACCAATCAATACATATACAAAGCATACTGACCAAATAGGCAACTCCAGAGCAAGTGGAGTGCACCAACACCTTCGCTGAGCTGATAGCCTACTAGGAGGACTGTCAACCTAGCAATCGGGACCTGTGGGCATGAAACACAGCGTCCCCAGGCAAAAGGAATATCAGTACGAATAAAGTACTGAGTATGTAAGGCAAGAAAACATAAATAAGAACAATAATGTAGAGAGAGAGAGAGAGAAGATACAACCTGTAACATTTGAGTGCCTCTAGAGGCTACTGACATGAAATGCATAATACATATATATACATAAACTTTTGAAAACATACACCTCTGTGGGCATCATCATCATCATCATATCGTACCCGGCCTCAAAGAGGACTCGATAAAAACGTACCTGGCTATCATAAGGCTCAGTAGAATCGTAACCGGCCACATGAAGCTCGGTAAACCCAACTAATCAGTGGTTGTGCAATAGGTGCGGTACCCGGCCGACTATAGCGCGGCTCGGTAGAGTAAAATATATATATATATATATATATATAAATATATATTTATATAGTTCATGCTCGACTCATGGAATCAAATTCTAAACCCTTCGGAGTGACGTAAGGTCATTTTACCTTCGATTAATATTATGGACATCATACCATCAATATGAACTTCACTAGGACTCAAGTATCATACATACTTTCTTAGAATAACTTTGTACGGAAAGAACAACATGGACAACCTTAGTTTCTAGGAGTAGATTCATTATGAAATAGCGTATCATTTATGTTCATTTCATTTTAGATCATGCCAAAAGAATAAAGAAAGTGTCTTAAAATACCTTAACTCCGTTGAGTCCTTAATGCCTTCCAAGAAATTCTTCAAAAAACTTAATTTAATCTACCACGACATAAGGAGATTCAAAATCAGTGCTGAGTAAAGTCTAAGTCCGCAACTTAAACTACTAGCTTGTTTAAGTAAATTTTGGCAGCATCTCCCGTATAACAAAGCCATCCTCCAATACCATATACCAACAACAGCAAGAACAAAACAATAAAAACATATCTGCATCATGTTCCAACCTTATATCCATCACAATATACCACAAAATAGCCCACACACCCTAATCACTTCATACATAAAACGACAACCAAAGTATTGTCCAACAACCTTAAAAAATGTAACGACGAATGACCAGCCAAACACACTGCCGTTATATGGTGTTTCTCCACACTCTTTCTCCTCCCAAAATCCATAAAAATATTAGCAAAATAGACAAACCAAAATTAGCACGAAACAACTCACAAAACAGTCCCACAAGTTCAACAACTCAAAACTGATTTTTCGGTTACTAAAACATGTTTCAATCTGTCTTTTCTTTAAAATTGAGAAACACAAACAACAACAGATAACTAAGCCTCTTATCTTATAAAACATCCATCAATTCAACTTAAAAATAATTTCACATCCAGCCAACAGTGATGCAACATTAAAAAGCATACTACTCATTCGAAACTCGCTAGGTCTAGTCTTTACTGTCGAGTTACAACTCGTACAAGCATAGATAATGGAAGGAGAAGCATAAACTTACTTGGAATGAGTAGAACCACGAAACCTAGTCCTTCCCCATAAAAAATTAGTCCCCAAACGAAGCTACATGAAGGAGAAAGAAAAACTAGCAAGCTGTCTTAGATTCTCGGCACCAGAATCACGCCGTAACATCCGAAATAACCTAGGGTTTGTGAGGGATTTTTGGTTAGGAGTTGCAGGGGTTCAATTTGATTTTCTTGGTCTGAATGGTAGGTGAAATAACTGAGTTGATAATCCCTTAAAAGTCTCCTATTGACCGACTGTGGGGCTTTTAATTTTGTCCTCTCATTTTGGCAAGTAGGTGATGCACCTACTTGTCACCTTACCAATCTGCGCAGGCTCGGGAAAATATGAGTATCTCTATACTCCAAGATCATATTGATGAACGATTTAATGATTTGGAAACACAACTCATAGATTTTTAATTTGGTAGGTAGATCATCCCATAACTCTAAGTTTATTGGGAGAAAAACTCAGTTACATTTGACCTAATTTTCAGCATATTTATTAATGTAACTTGTGATGACCTTTTTCTAGCTTTTGTTCCACAACTCGCTTGACTATAAAACATAACACCAACTATCATATGACTAAAAAAACTCATAATATAATCTCCTTATAATGTTAATCACCTAAGTCTCACCCCAAAAGTACATGGTGAAAAAATCCAACTTGTCGACTTTCGACGAAACTTATTTTCTTCAATTCGTTTAGCTTCTAGGCCTTCAAACCCTCTTGCTACTTGGTATTAATGATCTTAAATATTTGTAACCTCTATGTTAACATAATGAACTAACTTTGTAAACTTTTCAAAGATGATTCTATTTCTGAGCTTTCAATAATTGACTTATGACGTACTCTTACATATGAAAATAAGGGAATAACATCATTCCCCTCTTTGGAACATTCATCCTCGGCTGTTGACTAATGCACTTTTCACTCTCATAAACTGTAGCTCTTACAAATACTTGATAAGTCGGGATTTCAACATGTTTTATGCCCCTACTTGCCTATGCTTTAGTTATAAATTGCTACAAAATAGTCCCAATGCTCAGAAGTTGTGCTTGATTGCAGGTTTGATCGGCAAAGCGACGAATGTCAAAGATCGGCTCAAAAAGGAGTGAAACCTGCTCAAGTGTAAAAGACTAAGTAAATTGAGGAAAAGGGAACCTAGTGCGGACCGCGCAAAGGTGAATGCGGCCGTGCTAGGAGGTTCATAGAGTCCTCCTGAATCAAGGATATGCAAGTTCCACCGTCCCTCCTCGAATCCAGGTGGGGAACTTTCAAATTACAAATGTCATGTTGACCTTGATCGAGCAAAGGGGGTATTTTACAGGCGCCTCCGATCAAAATGCTTACAAGCAGTTAAAGGGGTTCGTTGATACATACTGGGGTAGCAAGCAAACAAACATATCCGAGGATGCGTTGAGATTGAGGCTTTTCCCGTCCTCTCTTTGGGGTAAAACATTGGATTGGTTAGAAAGGCTCCCCAATCATTCTATCACCATATGGGATGAATTGGCGGACAAATTTATTGCCAAGTTCTTTTCTCCAAGTCATATGGCGGCTTTTCGGGATGAAATCCTAGCATTCAAGAAAGAGCCAACAGAACCTTTACACGAGATATGGGAAAGATATAGAACAATGGTGAAGGAGTGCCCTACTAACGACATGACCGAGGCAATGATACAATAAACTTTTTATCGGGGCAGCAACACCACAAATCAGTGCATTGTGAACCGATTAGCTGGAGGGAACTTCATGAAACTTTCTTACTAAGAGGCATGTGATGTACTTGATGAAATGGCCGACACCTCTTCGGCGTGGCAAAGCCGAGAAAATTTTCCCAAAGGTGATCCCATGGTCACCCATTTGCACAAGGAATTGCACGACCATGCCTCAGCTATTGCCGAGCTTACGACAATTATGAACCAATTGGAGAAGGCGCAATTGCAAAAAGTCCAAAACCTGCGCCAAGTCAATGCAATGGAAGGTGTTTCTATGTTGAAAAGGAGGCAAAGAGGGCAACAACAACCTCAAGATAATTGTGAGCAATTTGACAACAACAATGATGGTGGTTTTTATTCGAATGAGTGCTATGGTGATCAAAGCGAGGAATGTCAATAACTACCAAGGGAATAGAGGAAATCAAGGGAACCAACAATGGCGTCCCCAAGGAAATTGGGGCAATCAACAAGGCAACGGTAATTGGAATAATAACAACCAACAACAAGGTGGTTGCAATTGGAACAACAACAATCAAAACAACAATTGGGGTAACCAAGGTAATAATCAAGAAAATTGGAATGGGAACAATAATAATTGCAGCAACAACAACAACAATCAAGGAGGGTGGAATCCTAGTGGAAATCAAGGCAACCGGGGCCAAGGCTTTCAAAGACCCCCTTGTACCAACAACCGAACAATCCACCTCCCTTTCAATCTCAAGGGTCTAGTTCTTCGGGTAGTGATATGGGGAGAATAGAAATGATGTTCGAACAAATGATGAAGAAGAACCAAGACTCTGATGCTCAATTGGCTTCCCATAATACCTCTATTTGGAATTTGGAGGTGCAACTTGGCCAAATCTATCAATCGTTGAATACTCGACCTAAGGGTGCTCTACCAAGTGATACAGTAGTGAACCTGAAGGGAGGTAACAATCATGTGATGGTGGTTACAATAAGAAGTGGGAGAGGCGGTGATGTGCATGCCTCGAATGAAAATCAAGTTGTGAATGATGATGTTGGGTTCCAAGAAGATGTAGGTCCTTTGATTGTTGAAGATGTGATTGAGACAAATGTGAACAATGGGGTGAGGATAGATATTGATGAGGCCAAGGTGGAAACACAAGATGCCATGAACCCGTCTAGGGAACACATTATTGAAATGCCCGAGCCGGTGGTGCCCAAAGCCAAGGCACCTTTGCCTAGACCACCTCCACCCTATCCTCAACGGTTAGCAAAGCAAAAGAGTGACAATCAATTTAAAAAGTTCATAGAGATGATGAAAAGCCTTACAATCAATGTGCCTTTGGTTGAGGCACTTGAGAAAATACCGGGGTACGCAAAGTTTATGAAAGATTTGGTAACAAAAGAAGATGTCAATGGAGTGCGAAACAATTAAGATGACTCATCAAGTGAGTGCTATCATGCATTCTATGGCCCCGAAACTTGAGGACCCCTAAGATTTTACTATCCCTTGCACTATTGGTAGTGCGGATTTTGCCAAGGCCCTTCGTGATTTGGGGGCTAACATAAATTTGATGCCTTATTCGGTCTTCAAGACTTTGGGAATTGGGCAACCTAGGCCAACCTTAATGAGACTTCAAATGGAAAATTGATCAATTAAGTGACCCTTGGGCATAATTGATGATGTTCTTGTCCGTGTGGATAAATTCATATTGCCGACCGACTCTGTCATATTAGATTGTGAGGTGGACTTTGAACTACCGATTATTCTTATGAGACCTTTCCTAGCTACGGGAAAGGCATTGGTTGATGTTAAAGCGGGTGAGTTGATATTCCGAGTGGGAGATGAGAAGGTGGTATTCCATGTTTGCAAATCAACGAGACAACCCAATAGCACGGAGGTGTGTTTATTTATGGACATTGTCACAATTGTGATAGTGGATGACACAAGTTCCATGATAAATGTTAAAGATCCACTTGAGGTCATGATTCTTAACATGGATGTCGGAAATGATACTAGTAGAGTGGAGTGCGTGAATGCATTGCATGGTATGTGTTCATATTCATATGAGACTAGGAAGTTATCTTTGGATCTTGAAAACCTCAAAACTCCACCAACTAAGCCATCCATTGAGGAGCCACCGATGTTGGAGTTGAAGCCACTTCCTCCACACCTCAGGTATGTATTTTTGGGCTCTAATTCAACTCTTCCAGTTAGTCTTTCTTCTTGCCTTACTAACTTGCAGGTTGAGGCCACTTTGGAGGTGCTTCAAAGGCGAAAAAGGGCAATAGGATGGACTTTTCTGGACATTCGGGGGATAAGCCCCGCATTTTGAATGCATAAAATCATCTTGGAGGAGGATTGAAGGGCTTCACTTGAACATCAAAGAAGACTAAATTAGGCAATGCAAGAAGTGGTAAAGAAAGAGGTTATCAAGCGACTTGATGCCGGTGTGGTTTATCCAATCTCCGACAGCTCATGGACCTCTCCGGTCCTATGTGTGCCAAAGAAAGGAGGGATGAAGGTAGTGGCAAATGACGATGATGAACTTATTCCCACTCGGACCATTACCGGGTGGAGATTTTGTATGGACTATCGGAAACTCAACAAGGTGACCCGCAAGGATCATTTCCCCTTGCCATTCCTCGATCAAATGCTTGATCACCTTGCGGGGTGAGCTTTTTATTGATTTTTGGATGGGTACTCGGGCTCCAATAAAATCTTAATTTCCCCGGAGGACCAAGAGAAGACCACTTTTACATGCCCCTATGGTACATTTGCTTTCTCCCGGATGCCATTCGGGTTGTGCAATGCTCCGGCGACCTTCCAACATTGCATGATGGCTATTTTCACCGACATGGTAGAAGACATATTGGAGGTCTTTATGGATTACTTTAGTGTGGTTGGTGAATCCTTTGAAGAATACTTGGTTAATTTGGATAGAGTCTTGGCTCGATGTGAAGAAACTAACCTCGTTCTCAATTGGAAAAAATGCCATTTTATGGTTGAAGAAGGTATAGTGTTGGGTCACAAGATTTCTAAGCATGTGATTGAGGTAGACAAGGCTAACATCGAGACGATTTCAAGGCTCCCTCCGCCCACTTCTATCAAAGGGGTGAGGAGTTTTCTTGGGCATGTCGGGTTCTACCGGCGATTTATCAAAGATTTCTTGAAGGTTGTGAATCCACTTTGCAAGTTGCTAGAGGAAGATTCCAAGTTTGTTTTTGATGAAAAATGCATGGAGGCCTTTGAACTTTTAGAGCACAAGTTGACCACAACTCGTATCATTACCGCACCTAATGGGAGTTTGCCCTTTGAACTAATGTGTGATGCAAGTGACGTTGCAGTGGGGGTGGTGTTAGGTCAACGAATTAGTAAAATGTTCCATCCCGTGTACTATGCAAGAAAGACTATGAATGAAGCTCAACAGAATTACACGGTGACGAAGAAGGAATTGTTGGGAATTGTATTTGCCATGGAAAAATTTCGGCCTTATCTTATGGGGGCCAAGGTGATTGTTCACACGGACCATGCCGCACTTAGGTATTTGATGACCAAGAAGGACTCCAAGGCAAGATTGATGAGATGGGTGCTACTTCTTCAAGAATTTGACTTAGAAATAGTGGACCGAAAGGGAAGTGAGAATCAAGTTGCCAACCATTTGTCCCAGTTGGAGGAAGAAGGGAGGCCATGTGACAACCTTGAAATAAATGATATATTCCCCGACGAGCAACTTCTTTCCGTGTCAATGTCTGACATTACATGGTTCGCGGACATCGCCAACTTCATTGTGACCGGAATTGTCCCGTGTGAGCTCTCTTCCAACTAAAAGAAGAAAATCAAGCGGGATAGTTTGGATTTTTATTGGGATGATCCATACTTGTTTAAAATTTGCACGGATGGTATGATTCGAAGATGTGTCCCGGAAGGTGAACAATTGAGCATATTGGAGGTTAGTCACTCCTCCTCCTATGGTGTCCATAATGGAGGGGTGAGGACGGCTTCAAAGGTCTAGAGTTGCGGTTTCTATTGGCCGACTTTGTTTAAAGATGCTAGTGATTTGGTAAAGAGATGTGATGCATGCCAAAGAGCCAGCGAAATTTCGAAAAGGGATGAGATGCCTCTCAATACAACTCTTGAGGTGGATATTTTTGATGTTTGGGGCATCGATTTCATGGGTCCTTTCGTGAGCTCTTATGGGAACACTTATATTCTCGTGGCGGTGGTCTATGTCTCAAAGTGGGTTGAAGTCATGGCTTTACCCAACAATGAAGTCCTGAGTATTGTGGCATTCTTGAAAAAGAGTATCTTCACAAGGTTTGGCACCCCTCGTGCTATCATTAGTGATGGGGGGGGGGGGTTTCACTTTTGCAACAAGGCTTTCGACTCATTGCTTTCCAAGTATGGAGTAAATCACAAAGTGACCCCCTTATCACCCTCAAGCTAGTGGTCAAGTGGAAGTCTCCAACCGTGAAATAAAGAGTATCTTGTCCAAGACGGTCAATGCTAATAAGACCGATTGGTCGAAAAAGTTGGATGGCGCTTTATGGGCATATCGGACGACTTACAAGACCCCAATTGGTATGTCCCCGTACCGGTTGGTACTTGGGAAAGCTTTCCATCTTCCAGTGGAATTGGAGCACAAAGCTATGTGGGCCTTGAGAAAGTTGAACTTGGAATGGGATGTTGCGGCGAATCTCCGTGTTGAGCAACTTAATGAGCTTGATGAGTTTAGATTTCATGCCTACTCTAGCTCATCCTTGTATAAGGACAAGATGAAGTATCTCCACGACAAATATGCTCGGGGAAAGGAATTCAATGTTGGTGATATGGTTCTTCTTTTCATCTCTCGGTTACATCTGTTTTCGGGAAAACACAAATCAAAGTGGAGTGGGCCATTTGAAGTTGTGTTCGTGACCCCATTTGGTGCTCTTGATCTAAGGAACAAGAATGGTGAAATATTCAGAGTCAATGGTCAACGTGTGAAGCATTATCTTGGGAAGATTGATGATAGCCACGTGGTGGCCATGGTACATTTAAAATGATGTGTTGGTAACTCACATCGTGCCGCAACGTTAAATTAGGCGCTTCTTGGGAGGCAACCTATGTCTTTTTATTTTTCTTTGATTTTCTTTGTAGTTTAGGATTTTTGAGCTAATTGGTTGTGAGATATTGCAGGGATTGTGTTGATGCAGTGCAAAATAAGTTGGAACAAATTGAACAGTCTCTGATGTTTGCCAGTGCGGCTGCAGCACTCTTCTGCGCGGTCTGCGCTATCATGATCCAAATATAATGCTCTCTGAAGTTTTCCACCACGGCCGCGGTCAAGTTTGTGCGGTCCGCGGTGGACCTTCGAGGCCGCAGTACGCTTTTACGCGGTCGCGCGAAGATGCCTACTGAAACTTAATTTGGTGAAATCCAGCATGGTCCGCGGTCCGTTTTGCGCAGCCGCCCCGGTAGGTGAGTATGGGGCCCATATTTTTTCTATAAATAGGGCCCAAGGGTCTCAGTATACCCTTTTCGAACTTTGAAAACTCTAAGCCCTAGAACTATTGTTCATCGCTTTCTGAGACCGTAACTCTTGATTTCTTGGACTAATTGCATTCAATCTTCACAAACCTCGTAACATTTCATGTATTTGTGATTAATTATTTTCATATTTTCATTTTTATGGCTTGCCCAGTAGTTTTAGCTTCTTCTTTTTATTTAGTTGTTAGTTTAGGATAGTTAAAAACATAGGTTATGTGCTGAATGTGCTCAATCAATGGGTGAACTGAGTAGGGACAAAATAGGTGTAAAACCTTGAACAAGAATGGCAAAAAGGCAACCGTAACTTAGTGCCCGTAAACCCTAGCTCAGCGCGGATTGCGGTCGCCTTTGCGCGATCGCACTGCTCTAACGTGGTCCGTGTTGCTTTTCTATGCAGACTGCGATGTTCATTTACTGTAAGTTGACGTGTATCAGCACGACCGCATTGAACTTTTGTGTGGTCCATACTGGCCCACCATGGCTACGACCCCATTTTGTACGGACCGCGGTGGGAGATTCAGAGAGTTGTGATTTTGGGCCTTTGCCCAGCGCGGACTGCGGTCGCTTTTGCATGGTGCGCGATGCCTCTAACGCGGCTGAACGCCTTCTTGTGCGGACCACGATGCATGTTTCTGCAACTGTGTTCTTCAACTGTTGTCTGCAATTTTCGTTTCCATTCACTTGTTTCACTGCCTGTGCTTAAACTAACAATGTTAGATGCGTGTGTTTGCGGATAATTGTTTAACAAAGAGGAGGCAAAAGATCACAACAACCTAGGAGAGGTGGTTCCTCCCGAGGGGGTAAAGGCAAGTGAATAGAAAAAATCACTCCCTAGGCTCGGGAGAACATCAAAAAGTCCCAGAAATTGATAAGAGCTTCCGATAGGGCTTCTTCTCACTCGTCGGGGAGTGAGTATGTGCCTTGCAAGGACATCTCCTCAGATTCAGTCCCAACTCACATAACCAACCCCCTCCACCTAGCTGATACCCCTCCAACATCCCCCTCCATCAAAAGATCGGTAAATGTAGTTTTGGATTCATCTGGCGAGTCCGCAGCAGGTAGTGGGAACTAATCCACCTCCCCCACATCTTCATTATCTGGGGAGAATGCAGACGGAGATGAGGGAGGTGAGCCTCAGATTGGGAAAATTGCAAGAACTAGGAAAGCCGGAGAGTGAGAGGATAGATTTGTGAGCCAAATGGCTTACCACAAGTTTAGGGAATGGTGTCCAGTGAGGAAGTTGATATCGAAGAGGAGCTTTATTGACACTGACATCTTACCCCACAACCCTAATGTGTAGAAGGAGTTCAGAACTAGAAGGGGATGGGAGTTTTTCATGGAGAAGTGCATCGATGCTAATGAGCACATGGTCAGGGAATTCTACTCTAATATGGCCCACATCATCAAGGATACTAAAGTGACCAAAGCTAGAGACAAAACGGTGTTGTTTGATGAAAATTCTTTGAATGAGTATTTGGGGTTTCGAGATGAAGATGAGTCTCTATATCTGGCCAAGTTAGGGATGGGTGAGGAAGTCCGTCCTTGGTTGGCCCAGTACTTGGCAATCCGAGGTACAGTGCTAGAGTGGTTGCATGGAGGGAGAAAAATATACCGGAAGACCTTCAACTTTGAGGCTCGAGGGTGGTTGACTTTTATGTGCAGTCAGCTTGACCCTTCTACCCACGATCAGACTATTCCACTTACCCGGGCTGTTCTTGTTGCATCTATTATGGCTGGGTACCCAATCAATATGGGCAATGTGATGACCCATGTGATTTCTGCTGTGGGACAAGAGCATGACCGAAATTACCCTTTTCCCAACACCCTTTGAATGTATTTTCGGGACCTGGAGGTGGAGAAGAAGAGATATGATGTCAAGACCAAGCCTGTGTATCCTTACTCTTGGTACAATATGCAGGGTTCAGACAACCGTAAACACAAGAGCTACATGCCACCTGCCACTGCCCCAACTGGCCAGTCTGAGGAGCTAGTTGCGGTAGAGCTTTCTACCGAGCCTTCCACCATGCCTACTGCCACTATAGTTGATGATTTGCCTCCAGGACCTACCTCTGCTGCTTGTCCCAGTACTTAAGCTTTCCCGGGGGTTCCATCTTCCCGGGCTCATCCCCTCACTACCCATCAGTTGAGCCAGACATTGGCTAGTTGGAACAACTGGATGTCAGCTGCGACATCCAAGTTGTCCACATTGTCTTCCACCATTCAGACCCAATCAACACCTCAGCCAGCTCAGATTCCTCAGTCCATTGAGGACACTTTGAAGAATCTCCTGGAGAACCAGGAAAAGATTATATAGACACAGGCTACCTTGACTACGGTAGTGGAGTCACATGGCAAGGCTCTAAAGGAGCTGGCCACGGAGCACAAGAAGATGAGGAGATCACGGGCTTCCAAGGAGTCTGTGAAACAGCTCAAGACTGATGTGGACAACTATTGGCAGACCAGATGCCTCTAGACTTGATATTCGGGGACCCAGCCCCAGCCCCAACAGCACCTGTAGCATAGCCACAGCAGGAGCAGGCACCTAGGCAACCAAGGAAGAAGAGGAAGCTCCCCAACACAACTGATACAGTTATTGAGGTGGCATCCCCATAGAAGGCCTCCTCCAGTTTGCCACATGCTGCACCTAACATCCAGCCGGTCCAAGAATAGGCCCCAGTCACAGTAATTGAGTAGTAGGAGACCGGGAGCCAGTTTGAGGTTCCCGCATATACGGAGGACCGAGGGACCACTGATGATCCTATGCAGACGGACCAGGCCTAGGGAGCCCCTATATCCTTTCTTATGACTTTTTTATCCTTAGTTTGGTAGTTGGCATTGGTGACAATGCCATCTTTTATTCGTGGGGGTGCACCCTACTTTTTTGTTGATTATCTGGATGATTGTATATAGTAGTTGACTCAGTTTATGTTTTTGGTTGATTTTCTATTTGGTATGTATATAACTTTACATTCAGTACTTTTATCATACTTTTTATCTTCCATTTTGGTCTGTATATAAATTTAAGTTACATTTTTGTATATATTCATCCCCCGTTGTAGATTCTAATCCCCTATTTTAAATATTCATTCTATTTTCTATTTTCATATGTTCGTAAAAAAATTCATATTTAGTTTCGTAAATAGGCTCGCAGCCTTTTTGTTTTGTTTTTAGCATTTTCAATAAACCCTTGGTTTTCTTAAGGCCACGGTTCTTTCCAAGGGTGGAGTATTGTGTGAACCGGGTGGCTTTTCCCGATGATGGATGGCGTGATAACCTTCTTAAGGGTTTGAGTCCGTTTTTGTTTTTTCTTTTGTTTTTAGTAGTTTTTGGTTAAGAGTACTTCAAGCATAGCTTCACTTGGGCCTAACACATTTTCCTTTGATCCCATGGTCAAAGACAAGTGGTTGTGTTTAGGATGGTGAAAGTAGTGACCGTGAGACTCTTGAGTTGGCCAAACAAACATCATGTGGTCCTTCGGGACTGTTGTGTGCGCAATCATATCTAAAGTTGTTGTGGGCCCTCGACTCAATGTCTTAAGCAATCCGTGAGTGTGTGTGGTGAGAAATTGAATTATGAGTCCAAGTCCCGAGCCAATGGTCTAGAACTTGCCCCGAGTGTTTGTTGAGGCAAAATTTTGAGTGAAATTTGACTCGAGAAGTGATTATAGGCTCTCCTTGATCCAAATGATAAGTTTAAAAATTCCATAACTTACCAATGAGATAATCCGTAGTTAACCCTTTTGAGCTTTGAACCTTCTTCTTTCATGAACCAATGCTACAAGCCTATACCTATTCTAAATTTTACCCTCTCTTGGCACTCACAGCTTCCTTTGAGTAATGGCAAAATCTAAGTTTGGGGGGGGGG
>MU733131.1:9578-21989 GCA_026770625.1 Nicotiana glauca | reverse complement strand
GATTATTAATGCACGAAGGGACATTCCATGCCATGTTTTGATTATTAATGCACGAAGGAACATTCCGTGCCATGTTTTGATTATTACTCTCGTTGACTTTGTAGTTGTACCTTTACATTCTTTAGTTATTGACCTTGTATTCCAAACTGCTACGACCCCTACAGCATGCTCCCCTCCCTCTTGGCTTGTTAAGTTTTTGTCTTTCTCTTCTATTGCGTATATATATATTTTAACTGCACAGGTTTTGTTTGGTAGTCCGGTCTAGCCTCGTCAATACTTCGTCGGGGTTAGGCCAGGCACTTACCAGCACATGGGGTCGGTTGTGCTGATGCTACACTCTGTGCATCTTTTTGCATAGATCCAGGTGTTGGAGTAGCATTTGAGTAGCAGTAGCATTTTGGGAGCGAGCTTTCAATTTAGGGAGATTCGAGGTAGTCTAACGGGCGTTCGCAGGCCGAAGTCCCTTTCCATATCTTCAGTTTATCTTCATTGTATCGAGACAGACATTATGTATTTTCTATTCAGACTTGTTTGTATCACTCTTTAGTGGTTCGTGAGGTAGCGACTCCAGTCTTAGGTAGCGAAATGTTAAACTTCCTAAATTTTTGGGTTTCCAGTATCTATGTTATATAAGACTTCCGCTTTTATTTAAAGGTTTATTATTGTTATTACTGTTGTGTTGTTATCCACAAATGTTTTAATGGTTGGCTTGCCTAGCTCAGACAGTAGGCACCATCACGACTCTCGATGGTGGAAAATTCGGGCCGTGACACTAAGATTTACTACACACAAAGTCTGAAGAAATAATAATACACTATTTCGGAATATAAGGGAAATGAAATAGGAATAGTAGGTAGAGGAAGACTCCAAGGCCTGTGGATGCCTGCAGGACTACCTCGGGTCGCCTGATGAGAAAGAATCAGCAATCCCACAGTGGTCTGAAGTCTACAACACTGGGGTCTACACAAAAGAGTGTAGAGTGTAGTATCAACACAACCGACCCCATGTGCTGGTAAATGCCTAGCCTAACCTCGGCGAAGTAGTGACGAGGCTAGGACCAGATTATCAAATAAATCTGTGCAGTTATATAATATACAACGGAAAGTAAAGCAGGTATAAGCAAGCAAGGATGGGAGGGGGAAAACATGATGCGGGGAAACACCAAATAGTAATATATGAGCGACAAATAAATATGAGGATCACCACAGTTTAATTAAAAGTAGGAAAGGGAAATCATTCTGCGGGGTACAACAAGTATCAACAGGAAGCCAGCAATTTAGTATAGAGAAACCGTAACAGAATGATCAATAAAATTTAGGAAAACAAAGACAAGTGCACGACATCACCCTTCGTGCTTTTACTCTCTCTCACCAAAACAATACACGGCATCACCCTTCGTACTTTATGCTCTTCCTCAACCAAACAAAAATCACAAGGCAAATAAGGTAAGGGAATCTATAACCTCGAAATAAAGTCAAGTAATAACAAAAAATCAGTAAATAAACGTAAAGGACAATATAACTCAATTATTAGCAAGAATCAGGGAAATCAAGGACAAGTGCACGGCATCACCCTTCGTGATTATACTCTCGTCCTCACTATAAGAATCAATATAATAGGCACGGAATGGTAGATCGTGCAGCACGGCATCACCATTCGTGATTTACACTCTTTCCTTACCATGAAATCAATATAATAGGCACAGAATGGTACATCATGCAGCACGACATCACCCTTCGTGCTTTAAACTCTTTCCTCATAAAACAAACAATGCACGGCATTACCCTTCGTGATTTACGCTCTTCCTCACCCAAACAACAATCACAAATAATAGGGCAAGGAAATAAAGTAAATTTGCAACAAGAATCTCGGCAAGGGAGTAACAAGTCAATAATTAAATCCTGGCAAGGGAACAACATCAATAACATCCATATAACGACAAGGGAGATAACAAACAAACCAACAATAGCCTGGCAAGGGTGACAACATAATGATATCTTCTCTTTCTCACTTTTACTTCACAATTCACTTCACAACTCGAGCCAATGCTCTACAGGCTCAATTATCACTTTTACCTTCACAGTTCATTTCACAACTTGAGCCAATGCTCTAAAAGTTCAGTTGTCACTTATACTTTCACAATTTGTTATACAACATGAGCCAACACTCCTCAATGTTCATAGGTCACAATTCTTTCCACAAACTTTATACAACAATTAGAAACCATCACCAAGGCATGAAAGATACAACGAAGTCAAGATAATCACAATATAAAGACTCACGGGCATGCTAGACACCAACGTATAGATACTCATCACCATGCCTATACGTCGTACTCAACAATTACCACATAGAAAATAAGACTCAACTCCTAATTCCTCAAGCTAAGGTTAGACCAAACACTTACCTCAAACTTCCACGGCCAACTCAATCCCCAATTACCGCCTTTCCTTTCGAATTCGGCTATAAATCAATTATATCTTTACAAAAATGACTTCATAATATCAATAAATGCTAAACAATTTGAATCAATTGCCTAATTTTAGCTTTCTAGTCATTCTTCCCAAAAACCCAAAAATTGACTCCGAACCCGCTTGGTCAAAACACGAGGTTTGGACCAAAATCAAATCCCCCATTCACCCACGAGCCCAAATATATAATTATTTCCAGAATTCTACCCCAAAATGAGGTCTAAATCACCATTAATTAAAAAACCCTAGTTCTACCCAAATTCCTAATTTCCTACCCTTTATTACATGTTTTAGGCCTAGAATTCTAGTGAGTGTTAATGGAAAATGAAGGAAACAAGTTAAATATTACATATCCAAGAAATTTTGGTGAAGAAGTGCTCCAAAAATCACCTAGGAGCTTCGGAGAATAAAGGGTTTATGAAATTTTATGAAAATCCCGTAATGGGTTCTGTTTTGGGACTTTAAAATAACTGGGCAAAATTGCCCTTCGCATTCGCGATGGGTCAGGCTGGGCAGCCTTCGCGTTCGTGGACCAAATGTCGCATTCAGAATGCACAAATTGTGACCCCTCCCCCATGAACCTACGTGTTCGCGTCACACAGGTTGCATTCGCAATTAGCAATCCCCATAGGCTCCGCATTCGCGACTGTGGCTTCGCATTCGCGACTGTGGCTTCGCGTTCACGATGAAGAAACTGAGCACCTGGGATCTTTGACTTACGCGTTCGCGAGTGGTACCACGCGAACGCGAAGGGTAAAATCCCTGGGCACTGACTGCAGAAAATCTACAACTTTTCTTAAACTCAAAACTTCTTGAAACACACCCGAGCCCTCGGGGATCCTAACCAAACACATGTACTAACTCAACAACATCATACAAACTTACCCGTGCGATCAAATCGCCAAAATAACATAATTATAAAAAAATAAAACCTCAAAATCAAAGCATTTGTTTCTCAAACTTCTTAAAGCATCAACTTTAGCAATTCAAGTCTGAATCACATCAAACGACGTCTGCTTTTTACCAAATTTTACAGAAACATCTTAAATCATATATAAGACCTGTACCGAGCACCGAAACAAAACTATGGTCCCTATACAAACACGTTGTAATCAAATTTCATTTCAAATTTCCTTAAATAATTTCCTTTAAAAATTTATTTCTCGGGCTTGGGACCTCGAAATCCGATTCCGAGCATACGCCCAGGTCCCATATTTTCCTACGGACCCTCTAGGACTGTCAAATTACAGGTTCGGGTCCATTTACCCAAAATGTTGACCGAAGTCAAATTAACTCATTTTATAGCCAAATTTTACCATTTTTTCATATTTAAGCTTTTTGGCTACGCGTCCGGACTGCGCACACAAATTGAGGCGAGGCTAAAAGAGGTTTTCAAGGCCTCGGAAATACAAAATTAAATTTAAAAACAAGTGATGACCCAAAAGGTCTTCACAATTCAGGAGCGCGTCCAAATTGTGATTTGAAGGTCTGTAGTAGAATTAGGCTTGAAATGTCGAAAGTTGGAATTTTTGAAAGTTTGACCAGGAGTGAACTTTTTTGATATCGGGGTCAGATTCTTATTCTGGAAGTTGTAGTTGGCCCTTTCAGACTGCACTATACTTAATTCTTCCATATATTTTGGGTGTAAGCACTGCCTGAAGTCCACCTGAGACTCTTAGGGAACTTTGACACATCCCAAATAAGGGAAAGGCTTTGAAAATCTTGATATTTGGAGTTAGTTCATCTCATTTTTAGACCTTTAGTCTGAATTAATCTCCTTGGTTGTAGTTTAATTTCTGATGTAATTTTACGTTTCTTGATTCATTCTGGTTTGTAATAATTTGTAATAACTTATGGGGTTTAAGTGAAAAGGGAAGGGTCACTCATGTATGCAAAGTGTAGACAGCGTGATCATATGTGTTATTATTTACAGGTTTCTGCACTTCTGCATATATAGAAATCATATCTTTAAGGTTCTGCACTCGTATAGATGCCATGACTATGGGCTTCTGCACTCTTGCATCATATAGATAACCTGTCTGTATGATCTCTTTAATTTTGCATAAAGATCTATCACTAGGCAAACAATTTATAGGTTTAAATAACAAATTGCATTCTATATATCATGCCTATAGGACTCTTGCATTTCTATAAACGTTTTAAAACCAATTATGCTTAGAAAGCATGTCTATAGGGGTAATCATCTGAATCTGAATCGTCTACAAGTCTAAAATTAGTAGTAATATTACTCAATATCTGCGAAACTTATGTTTTTCTACAATCAGCAAGCCTTCTTTAAATCAGTATACTTTCACATTGTTTGATATCATGCCTATATGTGTCACCTAGGCAAGCCACTAGGTATTTGATTAACTGTATCGGTCTTTGATAATTACAACTAGGGGTAGGCCTAATTCGAACTTCTTGTCCTAGAAATATGTGATAAATTAGCCTACCTTAACGCTTTAAATTTAATTCAGACCATAACCAGTACGTGCAGGACATGCTAAACAATCTGTCTTTGAATGAGGAGGCTTGTCTAAGCTTTTTCTTTTTTAACTGCTATGTGTTTCCCATATCTACCTTATGTGTTTTTGTTTGTCGCCTTAGAATTTTATCCTTTTAAACTCTAAAAAGCCCAAATCTCCCTCTCCTTTAGGACTAGTAGTCCCAAATACCTCCGGCACTGATAGGATTAGGACGGGTAATAGCTTGCAATAAGTAACGAGGCTATTCCGCATTTAATACCTTAACGGGGTGGGAAGGGTAGATATGGATATGATGAATACGTGATAACAACACGTGTATAAACGGTTACCGAGTGTTGTGTGGGGTGATCCATATTATTTGTTTACCTAGGACCCCCTCCCCTTTACTTGTTTATTACTTTAAAAAATGTCGAAACTCCTTTTTCTCAAATTTTAGCTCCTTTGCTTCTTTAAATCTTAACTTATTTGCAATCACAATGCAACAACCCCTCACATTTGAAAACTTTATTTGCTTATTTATTGTTTGTACTTAAAGTCACAATTATAGCATCGCCGAGAACCGCACTAGTGGATCTTGAGGGGTGCCTAATACCTTCCCCTCGAGATAATTTCTAGCCCTTACCCAAACTCTGGTTTTCTAAATCAAAACCCTCTTAGTGTACTAATGCACTTAATCATTAGGTGGCGACTCTTCAATTCCCAAGAGGGAACGAGTTGTCCTCCCAAAATGTCATAAACCCAATTTCGCAAGAAAAAGAGGGCATCGACAGTATGGAGATTCTGATGGGGAATTCTTTAGGCTTTTACAATTTCATGTTACTTGTGACATTACTGCTTCTTTATTTCCTTTGTTTAATGTATTTTTCTCTTCTTCTACTACGAAACTAAATTGGCTCTTTGTTTCTTTTATTTATTTCTCTTAATTCTTTCTTTTACCGCTTTCCTTTAATATTGTTGTAATTATGAGCAATTATTGTAATTATTACTTTATGAACGTGCAAATACATGACAACTTGTTTAATTCTTGTAACTGTATATTCAACATCATATTCCACTCATGCCAAACAAAATACCATCACAACGTTTATAATGAGTGGTTTTTCCCTTTCGATATCATTACCCCCTAAATTTGGTAAAGGCGTGATAGCCTTGTCCAAGGTCTACTGGGTTTCCTTGGAACCCAAACGGACACTATCACGTCTGCATTTATTTGGAGAACTAAATGCTGCTTATGCCAATTATTGATATTTAAATAGTCGAGTATGGCGGGGGTAAGGGCCTAACATTTTTGTTTTGCAGAAATGAGGCACGAAGTCCCTATTTGGCATGGTCACCAACATCCACCTGAAATTGCTAAATTGGTGCGAAGATCTTCATTCCAGTGATCAGACCCTTGTCCGGAAATACGTGGGGAATTTACCTTCCCTTCTGGAGATCCAACCCAATAATAAAATTATTGAAGCTGCCACCCTGTTCTGGGATTGCGATAGGTCTGTGTTTCGCTTCGAGGAGCCAAAGATGCCAAGTCTGGGGAAGGTCCCTCTGGGACCAAATAGATAGGAGTCTTTTCTTTACTTTAAGAATGTAATAAGTCCCATGGCCATTAGTGACATTTTATTTCCTGCTATTATAAGTTATCCAAATCTATTTGTCGCTAGGCCTACCTTGGGCACAACGAGGCTCCCAAATTAGGACACGATTTATATTCTCGCACTATTTGTTTAAATATCGCAACATCGTTTTCTTATATTCCTCACTAACTTGTTACCTTTTTTGTTTTGCTTTTGTTTTATTCCCTTCCCCAAAAGGTTAGTTCGTGCACTCTGGCATCGTCATCATACTCCACAAGATCCAAGGGCCCTCTACTTACTCCTCCTCCTAGTCCTGTCAGAAATAGGAACAAGGGAAAAATGAAGGATTTGGGCAATATCAGAAATGAAAACTCAGTCGAATGGGTAGAGGTTACTCAAGGTATTTAGGTTTCCAAGGAAAGTGCTTCCCAACTCGAGCAGAAGTTGTTGAAATTTCAAGAAGAACTGGACTAAGTTCGGAACGTGGAAAGTTTGTTGTTTTTCCTCACCACCCTAGACGTCAACTTTCCCAACAATCAAAACCCCACACCTTCACAAAACATCCTGAAACCACAAAACCAACCCGCTCCCCATCACCACTATAACACTTGACACACTTCCAACAATAGCCTACTGCTCGTCTGTGAACCACTGAACTCTACAAATGATCATCTCCATACTCACCATCACACCCCATATATGTGGAAACCATACCATATTCTACTCAACACATTTCAAGCACACCTAAGTCTGATGACAAAGACTCGTTTATCAGGAATCTGGCCGTACAACTCAAGAAGCTGACTAGCTGATTTTAGGGTGTTGAAGGAAGCAAGGGAATCGAGGGATTGAACTACGAAGACCATTGCATACAACCAGATGTCGAACTGCCCGAGGGATACAAACCTCCCAAGTTCGAGATGTTTGATGGCACAGATGATCCTAGAGTCCATTTGAGGACATACTGCGACAAGCTGGTCGGAGTAGGAAAGGATGAAAAGATTCGCATGAAGCTTTTTATGAGAAGTCTAATAAGAAATACTCTGTCTTGGCACATTATCCAAGACCCGAAGAAGTGGACGAATTGGGTAAGTATGGCGTCTGATTTCATGGACAGGTTCAGATTCAACACGAAGAATATGCCAGATATGTTCTACATCCAGAACCTAAAGAAGAAACCTACGGAGACATTCCATGGGTATACTACTTGTTGGAGATCAGAAGATGCTAAGGTTAGACCGACTTTTGAAGAAGAACAAATGAGAAGGTTTTACGTCCGAGCAGAAAGGTTGATGTTGATTGAAAGCCAGAAACTTTCCGACAACATCAAGCTAGGGGAGATGATCGAGGAAGATATTAAAAGTGGTATGGTCACAAACCTTAAAGCTTTGCAGGCTATCAACAAGGCTCTACAGTCTGGTGGCACGTCCAAGAAAAGAGACGTAAGTGTCGTGATGGTTGCACAGAGAACAAAATCCCCAATCAGATACCAAACCTACCCAATATCTCCGCTCACATATCAACCTACCCCAAATTCCAAGCACCCTCGCTCTCTTACCAAGCTCCACCACCTACTTACCAATCACCTCCACCATCTACATATCAGCCTACTTCACCCAGATACTCCCAACCTGCACACGTCTACCAAGCCTACAACACCCAATAAGCCCACTATCAATCACCTCCCCTTCACTAAAACCTTCATAGACCCTGACCAAATTTTGACCGTAGACCTCTCAAACAGTATACCGCCATTGCCAAACCTATCGACCAGCTGTATGAAAGACTCAAAGTTTCTAGTTATACCACCATTATCCCTGCCATAACCCCCGAAAAACCTTCCCAATGGGTCAACCGAAACAAAACCTGTGCATACCATTGCGGCATGAAGGGGCATACCATTGATGAGTGCCACTCTCTGAAGGATAAGATCCAAGCTTTGATTGACAACAAGATCATCGTGGCAAAGGAGCCTACTCCGAATCTCCGCAACAACCCTCTACCAGACTACATCGGTAGAGGCGTTCATATGATTTAGATAAAAAATGATTGGGACCCCAAGAGACCGATCGGGTTGATAGCAGAAAGTGACGAGCCAAAGAAACCAACAATCACCACTAACCCGATTGTGGTCCAAATTCAGCCTTTTGAAGATGCTGAGGTGAACATGTCCATACCACTTGATCTTGAAATACCATCTTTCGCAAAGACGACAATACCAATTGAGGTCGAGTTTGGGTCCCTAAAGGCACCTACGCCATTTGAGGTTGTTGTGTTACCTTCAAAAGCAAAGGTACCCATTCCAGTAGCAATGTCGGCCATAACACCATTCCACACAAAATCCATACCATGGGATTACACAGTCGAGGCAAGGAGAAAAGGGAAAGCCAAATCCGGATAAGCAATTGCGACACAAGGTATGACAAGAACCGACAGGGTTTATACTCCGAAACATTTGGCCAAATCGGACAAGCAGGCCTTTGGATGGCCAACCACCAGTGAAACTGGGTCCGACGACCTCTGGAAAAAGATACAAGCAAAAGAGTATTCAATCATTGATTAGTTGAACAAAACACCCGCCCAGATTTCTATCTTAGCTTTGCTACAAAGCTCTGACGTACATAAGAATGCCTTATTGAAGGTGCTGAGTGAGGCATATGTACCAAGCAATATCACCGGAGGAGAATAGCAAACATGGTAGGGTAGGTATTGAAGAGTCACAAAATCACTTTTCATGAAGATGAACTGCCACCGGAAGGGTTTAGCCATAACAAGGTGTTGCACATCATCGTACAATACGAGGATTATTTCATCACCATGGTCCTGATCGATGGAGGGTCCAGTCTCAATATTTGTCCGTTGGTAACACTCAGGACATTGGGAAAAGGGATGCATGAAATCAAGGATGCCGCCATCAATGTTAAGGCCTTCGACGATTCTCAAAGTTCCACTATTGGGGGAATTAGCTTATGTTTGCAAATGGGGCCTACTTGGTTTAATGTTGATTTTCAAGTGATAGACGTGTCGGCATCTTACAATCTATTGTTGGGACGACCATGGATTCATGCCACCGGGGCCGTGGCATCTACACTACATCGGGTAGTGAAATTTTAGTGGAATCACCAGGAGGTGATCATTCATGGTGACGGCAGCAATCCCATATATAGTCTCCAGACCATCCCAGCAATTGGAGGAAGAGGAAGAATAGGCGGGGAAACTTACCACCACATCGAGTGAGTCAATGTCGTCGATAAAGATAAATGGTGGGACAACAAAATTGAAAGCATACTTAACTGGAGCGGGTATGAACCTGGCAAGGGACTTGGAAAGAATCTCCAAGGAATCGCTAAGACCGTCAAGCTCAAGAAGCACGTAACCTCCTTCGGATTGGGATATGAGTATACCTGGAAAGAATTCAAGGAATGGTCTCCACCTTGGTGCGGTCCTTACTATCCATTGGAGCAATCGATACCCATTTGGAGCAGACTTTTCCAACCGGCTGAAGTCATCTATGGGTCAGAAGAAGAGAAAGCACTAGTAACAATGAGGAACATGTTCCTGGAAGATGATGATATGGACTGCTGTGTCAATTTTTAGGAGGAGGAGGGGGAGGAAGGCCCTTCCATACAGGCTGTAAACAGAGGAGCATGCCTCAACAAGTGGACAGTCAGAACCACCAGAGCCCGGCATGCCTCGGGGTAGCAAGGCTGAACAAGCACCACGTACTATTTTATTTTACTAGTTTATTTTCCTTTCGCATTTTTTGTTTTCACAAGAAAGAGCTCCAATGTTCAAAATATTTATGGAATTTATCAAAGTATTTCAAGTTTCTTATAAATCTTACTATTTTTTCTCATTACTTTACTTATACAACATTACTATTACTTATCTTGATGAACCAACGATTGTGACATGCAACGAGACAACACAACAAACGGACATAGATTCAGAGGAAGATGATATACCAGAAGAAATTGTTAAAGAAGTTGAGAATTTTGAGAATAGACCCAAGTCCAACCTGGACAAGACCAAAATGATCAACCTAGGAGATGTAGAAAACATCAAAGAAACGCGGATCAACATTCACTTGCCATCGTCAGAGAAGAAAGAATATACAAAGTTTATAAGAGGGTATGAAGACATATTTTCCTGGTCGTACGACGACATGATTGGTCTAAGCACATCCATTGTGCCTCAAAAATTGCCAACTGATCCGGCATGTCCACCAGTGATGCAGAAGCTCAGAAAGTTCAAGCCAGATATGAGTTTGAAGATTAAGGAAGAGGTCACTAAGCAGGTCAAAGATAAGCTTCTCAGGGTAGTGGAGTATCCAACATGGTTAGCCAATATTGTTCCAATACCGAAGAACGATGGGAAGGTCAGAGTCTATGTCGAATACCGTGATCTCAACTAGGCTAGTCCAAAAGACGACTTCCCCTTGCCGAATATACACATCTTGATTGACCGAGACAATTCACACCGGGGCAGCTGGTGTTAATGAAGATTTTTCCGTATCAAGATAAAGCCAAAGGGAAGTTCTCTCCCAACTGGCAAGGTCCGTACATGGTTCATCAGGTTCTAACAGGAGGAGCCCTCATACTTGGAGAAATGGACGGAGAAGTTTGGCCAAAGCCGATCAATTCAAACGCAGTCAAACGATACTATGTGTAGCATTTATGATTTCCTTGTATGATGTAATTTGAACTAAGCCTGGCCTGATTTTTGTTTAAGAGGGGATATGTAGGCAGCACTATGGGTTCGGTCACAATTCAATAAAATTTTCATTTCCCCCCACTATTGAAAGCTGGAGCAGAGTTTTGAGGAGGATCCTAAAACATTCGAAGTTGATTTCAACCATTTATCACATGCAAACATTAGAAGCAGCAACCCAGTAAACTGGGGAAAATTTTTGAGGAGGGGCCTCAAAATACCGTAGCGATAGAGGTTGCAATATCTTGAATCGCGTCGCAGTCGTCGGTTCATCTAAAGAAAACTATTCTCAATTATGTATTTAAGTTATATTTTTACTAAATCATGCATGTCTATTATCAAAATTGCTTTTTTTAGCAATGCTACCCCAATGATACATAACATCACTGAAAATAGAGCCAAGCAGGACAAGCAAAGTCCACAGGGATACGAACTAACCTTCCCCTTTACAAAACTCACAATTTTTTCTTTGGATGCAGGCACCTAAGTCGCAAAATCATAAAATTTATTTATATTTTCACGCTTCTCAGGAATACAACTCTCAGAACCATCACCTATCTACAATTGTTATCTGTACACAATATTCCCAGCAACCACAATAACGCATACAACTATCAGCTAAGAGATTTTACCACTATTTGCTTTTTTACTTTTCTGCACTGCATCAGGCTACTTTTCTACCTTCCGAGACTAAGCTCTGTCTCCATCTGCATTCTTTGCATTGCATAAGGCTACCTTTTTGCCTTCTGAAACTAAGCTCTGTCTCCATCTGTATTCCTTGCATTTCATAAGGCTACCATTCTACCTTCTAAGGTTAAGCTCTACCTCTATCTGCATTTATCTGCATTGCATAAGGCTACCTTTCTGCCTTCCAAGGTTAAGCTCTACCTTCATCATGCATTTCTCTACATTGCATAAGGCTGCCTTTCTGCCTTTCGAGGTTAAGCTCTACCTCCATCCTGTATTTCTCTGTATTACATAAGGCTACCTTTTTGCCTTCCAAGGTTAAGCTCTATCTTCATCCTGCATTTCTCTGCATTGCATAAGGCTACATTTCTACCTTCCGAGACTAAGCTCTATCTCCATCCTGCATGACTGAAATATCGCCACTTTATTTTTTTCTTGCATGGTTGAAATAACGCCACTTTACTTCTCCGCATGGCTGAAATA
>MU733125.1:19564-54327 GCA_026770625.1 Nicotiana glauca | reverse complement strand
GCTCAAATTTCACCATCTGGTGGAGGGTTGAGGGCACAGCTCCTGCGGCATGGATCCAAGGCCTTCCCAGAAGAAGATTGTAAGATGTATCCATGTCCAGCACTTGGAAGGTCACCTCAAAATCCACCGGGCCTATGGTCAGTATCAAATCAATTTCACCCATGGTATCTCTTTTAACCCCATCGAAGGCTCTGACACAAACATTGTTCGGACGAATCCTCCCTGTCCCTATTTCCAATCTTTGCAATGTGGAGAGTGGGCAGATGTCAACGCCCAAACCTCCATCGACCATGACCCATTTGACGTAGTAACGCTCACATTTAACAGTCAGATGCAAGGCTTTATTGTGGGCAGCTCCCTCCGGAGGCAAATCATTTTTACTGAAGGAAAGTTGGTTGACAGCGAAGAATCTTTCTGCCATCCTTTCATGTTGTTCAACCGAAGTCTCGACTGACACTTATGCTTTGTTTAGAGTTTTTGTAAGGATCTTCTGAAGTTCAGCAAATTTGGTCACTAATGACAGCAGTGACACTTGCTCAGGACACTTCCTCAATTGGCCTACCGTTTCATAGTCAGGCATTTTCATCTTTTGAAAGAATGCCTCTGCTTCTTCGGCGCTTACCGACTTTTTAGATGGAAAGCATTTCTTTGTAGAGCTGTTTATCTCTTGTATATTTGAATATTTTTCAACAGGGACTGTTTCTGGCAATTCTCCTGAAATTTCCTTGCCTTTGTATGTGACCACTGTTTGTTGGTAGTTCCACGGCACTGCAGAGGGGTTAGTCATGGGCTTCTGTGGTGTGCGTCCAATAACCACTGGCTCACTCGGCGGAGGTGGTTTAATTGTCCCCCGCGCCACATAGGCCCCTTACGGTACATACATCTGTGTGCCCTTCTTCACTTCACACTTCTTCGGAGTACTCACAACTAGTGGTTTCTCTTGACGACCTCTCGGCACATAAAGAACCTCATGTTTACGAGGCACCGGCTTTGCTTTTGTCTCAGTTCTATTTTCAGGCTCAATGTTGATAGCTTTATCCTTCTTTTCTTCTTTTCTTTGCTTCGGAGCTATCTTGAGTTTCTTTTCAGCATTGGCAATAGCAATTATGGCTTTCAGAGCAGGGTCAAAGTCTCGGTCTTTACAAATCATACCAATTACCGGCCCGTTATTGTGAGTAGGCAAAGGGTTATTGGTAACATTCGGGACTTCTTCCTCCCTCAACACTATTTTCCCTTATTCAATCAAATCTTCCATAGCCCTTTTCAATGTCCAACAGTCATTTGTATGATGGCCCTCTGCCCCTGAATGGTATGCACACCTGACACCCCGCTTATATGATGGTGATTCTTGATTTTGCCCGTTCGAGGGTATGGGTTGCAGCAAATTCATCTGGACAAGCTTAGGGAACAGGGTGGAGTAGGGTTCACCGATTGGTGTAAAAGTTTGTCGTCTAAGTGGTTCCCGAGGGCGGAAGTTATTTTGTTCTGGTCGGGGGTTATATTTGTTTTGGTAAGGTGGCTGGTTTCTCTGGAATGGAGGTGGGTTTCGGTTAGCTTGTGGTTGCGGGCGACCGAAAGGTTGAGCATTCATTACCGCATATGGTGGAGGAGCATAAGTCATATCTGTGTCAGGGTAATAGTGCTGAGGGGCTCTTTCAGAGAACATCGGTCTAGGATCCCGGTACCTCCTTCCGCCCGATGCCGCCATCACTGTTTCTTCTTTCTTCTTGCCCTTAGCCATTCCTTCAGACCCGCCTTGGATGGCTTGGGAGGTTGCCCTTATGGCTGACTGGCTCAAGATTCTGCCTGTTTTTAGCCCATTCTCTACCATTTCTCCGATCTTTATTGCCTCTGCAAAAAGTTTTCCCATAGCGGACATCATGTTTTGAAAATAATCTGCCTCCTGAGCCTGTAAGAAGACAGTAACCATCTCAACCTCATCCATTGGAGTCTTTACTCTTGACGCCTGTTCACGCCATTTGATTGCATATTCGCGGAAACTCTCTGAGGGATTTTTCTTTAGGTTTGCCAGGGAGTTCCTATCTGGCGCAATGTCTATATGGTACTGAAATTGTCGGACAAAATCTCGGGTAAGGTCATCCCAGATATGCCATCGAGATACGTCCTGATCCATGTACCACTCCGATGCTATGCCCACCAAGCTTTCTCCAAAGTAAGCCATTAATAACTCTTCTTTTCCACCAGCCCCGCGCAATTGATTACAATACTTTTTGAGGTGAGCAATGGGATCGCCATGTCCATCATACTTTTTGAACTTTGGCATCTTGAATCCCATAGGCAGGTGCACGTGAGGGAACATGCACAAATCATTGTAAGAAACACTCTTCTGCCCGCTTAAACCTTGCATATTTTTCAGACTTTGCTCTAAACTCCTCATTCTCTTTGTCATTTCATCCTGCTCTGGGGCTTTAGGGGTTTTGTCCTACCTCGGTGTGATCTCATATGGTGGCCGAGAGTAGGCATATTGAGGATAGTGAGGAGGGTCGGCCTGAAAAACTGGATTTTGAAATGTGAAGACCGAAGGGTCAAAAGCATGTTTTGGTATCGATGGTGGGGTAGTTGCAGAAGATGGTGGAGCTGTAAAGATGCTGGGAGAAATTCCATATGGGAACACTTGGGGATGATCCTCAGAAGGTGTTCCGAAAAAGTTAGCAGTCATGGTAGGTTGCCCCAGAGGAATATTTGGGCGGTTGATGGGGACAGTAGTAACCCCTCCAGATCTTGGGAAAAACTCCGGGAATCCGTGAATGTTGCTTGGGGGTTCCTTCATGTTGTTCCAAGCATCCCAGATTTCCATCAAGCATAAGCGCAGTATCCGATTTTCTTCAGCTGTATAGGATTCAGAGGCCGGGATCCCAGAGATTGGGCTATCTTCAGATATGGGGACTGCAGGCAAGGTCATTTTCGATGACATCTCTATTTTTCTTTTGGATCTGGTGAAGTATCGGTGCGAGGCCAGTTTACCACAAACTAACCACGGTTTCTAAAATACTCAACTAGAATAGACAGCAGCAAACGGTTAGTATGAAACAAGTAACAGGTAGATAACTGCACATTAAAGTGTGATGCACCTATACAGTTAAATGGATGTGTACATGTTTGCTTCGGTTGCATGCGTCATCCCGGCTTTCCTTCTTATTCCTTTTCTCTTTTCTTTTTCTTTCATTTTCTTTTCCTGCTTCTCTATTTTCATTTTTTGCTTTTTCTTTTCTTTGGCCAAGGTTTTTCTCTCAATGCCTTATTTTCTTTTGCGTTTCTTTTCTCTCTTGTTTTCATCTTATTTCTATTTTTCCTAGGATTACGGTCGAATCTTATGTAGATTGCCTACGTATCATGGCCCCGCATGAATCAGACGAAGCGTAGTTCTTGCAAATAAATACAAAAATAAGAAAACAATTTTGGGAATTTTTAATTTTTCATTAATAACAATGGTGGTTACAAAATCTACATAAACCATTTGTTTTTCTTTTCTTGCAAAAGGAAATTACAAAAATGGACTCAAAAGCAAAAATACAGACTCAATTAACTAAGAGTACATCAATGCTTCAAATCCTTGGGCCCGCGGAGCATCGTTCGGCATTGCCGCGGGCCTGCGTGTGAGACCCCTTTGTAGCTGATCTAAATCATTCATGACTTGGCGAACAAATATCATCACTGAGGCAAAGGACGCAGTACGACCCATTCGCTCGTTGGCCTAACACTTCAGGACAATATAATGGGCAATGTTTCTGATCCTTTCTCTGATTCGGCCCTTTTCTTGGAGGAGTCGGCTTATTTGTTGTGTACGAGCTTCTAGCACCTGCGTGTCCTGGAAGTGCAAATCTTGTAGCAGTTTAATTTCCTTTTCCATCTCTGTAATTAACCTATGGCACTGGTTCATCTCGACTCGGAATTCTTTATCTCGCCGGGCTGTCTTTTCTTCCATAGTATTCATTTTTCCTTTCATCTTGGCGATGGTCCCCTCGTAATTTCTTCTCATTTGCTGCACAAATTGGGCTCTCCCTTCAGTCTTTTTGGCCCACCGTGCCTGGAGTCTTGCCATATTTCCCTCGGATTTTTCTAGTTCTTCTTGGTAGTCCGAAATTTGTTTCCTTAACCCTTTGATTAACCTCTCATCAGATAAACTTTTTTCTTGATACCCGGCATTTATTTTCATTTGTTTAATTTGGGCTTTGAGCGCTTCATTCTCCTGAGCTAATTTCTTTTTATCGCCCTCGTCGGCTGCAGCCTGTACACTTTTGTCGAATTGGAGGTCTCGGACCTGTTGCTCTAACCGTCCTATTTTAGCTCAGTATTCCTTCTCCTTTGCTTGCCAATCCCATTGAACTTGGACCCCATCCGTAAACTGCTGCACGTGCGGTCTTTTAGAAGGTCTTTCTGGGATTTGAAATCTTTTGCCAAACCATGTCAGGTACTTGGGATCTACCTCGCCTGTAGCTTGTTCTTGTATTATGGTTTTTGGCTCAAGGAACCGGCAATCATTCCATATTTTTTGGATTCTACCTTCAGGAAATGCAGCCTTCGGGCCCAACTCAATGACTTGCTCACTCACGTCTTCATCATTATGCACTGTTTGGAATCTTCCAAATTGTCGCAAAACCCGGAAAGGAGCATAAGGCTGTATGCTTCGGATACCCATCAAAAGAATATAGGGGACCTCTGCTGACGTATATATAGCTTCAGTAGAGGGAAGCCAACCATAAGCCCATTCGACTTTATTTGCGGTCAAGGATCTTAAGCATGATGACTAGGTCTCAGTACTTTCAAGGAACTCAATACCTATCACCCGGGTTCCAAATTCTGCAATACAACTCAACCCGGTTAAACCGTAGTTCATATAGCCTGTGCGGTGATAGAGGTGTTCTTGCATCCACATCTGTAAGAGAAAATTGCAACCTTGAAAGAATTTCTCGCCTTCGCGACATTTGGTCAAAGCTCGGTACATTTCTGCTACAATCAGAGGCACCACTATGCTAGTAGGTTTTTTCATGGCAACATCTAGCATCCTTACCAGGCCCAGATCTATGTGACCATCTTTTCTCGGACAAACCACCACTCCCAAAAAGGCCACCATAAAGGCTAATCCCTGTCGAGCTTCCCATTTGTCTTTATTTTCGGCATGTGTCAAACCGGTGTTGAGCTCCTCGAAACCTTTTGGGTTACCATACCGATGATATAGGAAATGCAATGCACAACACCCTTCTGCCAGATGCGGATCCTGAATGTCCCGGCTAATGTTCAGCAAATCCAAAAACCTATGAAGGGTTATCGGTTGTGGTGCCAATGGGTATCTGCCTCGAAGGTTCCCGTTGAGGCCCGCATATCCTGCAATCTCCTCTAAGGTAGGTGTGAGTTCAATGTCTGAAAACTGGAATACGTTACGGGTCGGGTCCCAAAATGGTATTAGTGCCTCAATGATATCTTTCCTCGGTTTGATGTTCAGTAGATCAACTAGACCGCCCAAAATTTTAACTACGATATATCTGCTTCCTTTTCCTAGATCATGCCACCACATGTGAAGTTTCAAAGGGATCTCACTCAGGACTGAGAAGGTCTCGATGTTACTTGAAGTCATCCTGCACGTTTATTAAAAAAGGGAATTTTAATGTCTTAAATTTTACAAACTGACTATTTTTTGCAAAATTCTTTATTTAATCAAAACAAGGATTTGGTTTTGCGAATACGGCCTTTCAGCACTTCTGAGGGGAAGATTTTAAGGCTGTACCCGCAAACCAAAAAATGACTCAGGGTGGCTGTTCTTGCAAAAATAGCGTCACCCGACTTTATTAAAAATTAAAATTAAAATTTTGACATTTTTTGGCTACTTTTTGAAAAAGGGTGGTTGGAACCGATGAGGGTTGCATACGTATCTCACATCCGGTGAGAATCAAACCAGTGTAGTTCGGTCAGATTTGCCAAAAATCAAAACTATTTTTGAACAACCATTTTCTTTCTATTTTTTTTTTAAATATTTCTCTTTTTCTTTTCATTTTTTCAAAAATCCGGCAGCATTTCGGTACATATTTGGGCATTGGGTTTTTAAAACAAATGATCACTCTCACTTAGTCCTAACACTGCTTATTTGTTTTCAATTTTCTCTCATTATATACAAGCCGGTCAACATGCAAAGCCAAGCAAATAAATGCAAGTAGCACGTAAGATGCATCAGGATGGTCATTTTATTTCAGGTCACCTGTCCTAGACGGACCCAACCCCTGTGTTGAGTCCCCTAAGTCAAATGCACATTATGTAAACAAGCGTCCTACTAGGGATCCGACATGAGGTTTTGTTCTTTTAGGTTTAAACCCTGGGTTTATTGTTCTAGACCTAGCTTACCCGAGCGGACAACTCGAGCCGAGGGGGAGGTAGCGTACCGAGGATACAGAAGCTCCGGCGGCTTAGCAACTTATCCAAACCTCGTTCTAAATCGGGAAAGACTCTAAATAGAAGAGAAGCTACACGAAGTGCACCCTTCTCCATGATGTAGAAGACTCAGAAAGAGGAAGGGATTCGCGACAGTTTATATATACAATTTGAAATATCAAAGCGGTAAAACATTTAGCACATATAGCATGGAAGCATGTAGAAACATTCTAGGTTCGTTCCCCAGCGGAGTCGCCAGATCTGTCACACTTCCTTTTTTACACACCTACCCCAAAGGAAAAATGTATAAGGGAGTTTTTCCATTTAAAGTGACATTATTCGAATTGGGATTATCTATTTATTTTTTAGAGTCGCCACTTGGGATATGATTGGTTTTTGGTGTCCCAAGTCACCGGTTTAATTTAATCCCAGATCGAGGAAAATTGTCGACTTCCCAATTGGAGTCTGCGAACCAGAAATTCTGTGTAAGGAATTCTGTTGATCCGAGGGAAGGTGTTAGGCACCCCCGGATCCCGTGGTTCTAGCACGGTCACTTAAGTTGTTATAAATGGCCAAAAATCTAATTTGTTACATGCTCCAACCTATAGTGCAATTTTATAATTTATTTACCGGTTTTAAACTATTTTTACGAAAGTGAACGTCGTTTAAAAACGTGTTTTCGGATCACGTCACATGAAATGCACCCGGATCCTCGACACATTCCTATTCAACGTTTTTGGATTTGGATTTGGGTTGCATGAAATACACACCTGTATTTAAGAAGGTAAAATTATTAAAAACGCGCCTAAAAGTGACTAACGTATTGTTATCTTTTGGGAAGGCCATTAAATTTGCTAAAACGGCCCGTCCCGAATTTCTAAGCATTTTTAATTAAGTAATTAATGAGGGACCCCCAATTTATGGGTTTTGTTTGGCGAGGCTCGTCTCATTTTATTATTAGAAGGCCAACCTAAAGCAATCTAAAATTTTCTATTTATTTGTCTCTAAAGGCCAATTAATATAAATTCGGGCCTCGAATTCAAGTCCGAATTCAAACAAAAGGGAAGACCTTTTTAGTTTGAATCCGCTACCTAATTCGAAACCCAAGTTTATATCAATTAACCTGTGAAAGGGATTCTGAATTGGGCCCAAATGGTTGGCCCAATGAACCCAATTGACATGAGCAAGGGCGAATTGAAGGTCGGGAGATCGAATCCATGCGAGCACAACTAACTGAGCCCTATTTGGGCCAAAACTGTGATCCAAGTTGGACGCCCAAATCCCTGCATGCGTTTCAGCTTCAGCAGATGGGCTTCTCACGTGAGGCCTAATTAACAACCGTCCAGTTGGACTAAGCATCGAACCCCAGCGAAGGGACTGAAATCGAGCCCAATGACTTCCAAAGCATAGTCAACAAATAACAAACTAACACTTGTTATAATTTACTAAACTATCTCATCTAACAGGATTAACAAATCAAATTGCCTATTTTAGTTACTTGTCTACACATTATCAATATTCAAGCAACTACCAACTTCAAATAATCTACTGTAACTATGCAAAGATAAGCACGTATAGGATCTTGTGCATTGATTTTTTTTCAATTGATATATTCATATGCCAATGCTCGTCTTATTCGTGTTTCAATTATTTTTCTAACTTCAAATAGATAACTATAGAAAGATAATAAACTAACTGCTAAAGCTAAACTACAAATCCCAATTTCCAGTTTGCCAAATTAAAACCATATATAGTCCATGACCCATTTTAAAAATCTAATACCTTCCACAAGTATAAATTTCATAATCCAAATCGGTAAACAGAATTGACCTAGCCAGATTCAAAGTATTTTAACATAGAAGACTAAACAATTACACATCAAACATAATTAAAATGCTCCACAGATTCCATATTGCCAAGGGGTTTCCAAATCAGGAGATTACATCAGAAATGCTTGAATGTGTACCTGGACGATTGAATTACTATAAAAGGAAGAATGAATTAGCACAACACACAGCTACAACAAACAGAGTTGCAATAGCAATCAATGATCAGCCCAAAAAATAGCCAAGGAGCCCAGAAAAAATTTGAAACCCAACAGCACCAGGAAACTCAACACAAATAGCTTGAATGAACTCAAAACCCTAGAAATCAAGTCCAGAATCCCCAGGAAACCAACCACGACCAAAACTAACTCAAACAGTTTTGCTTTTTGGTTGTTAATTCGAAGGCTACTGCAGATCTAAAAATTAGAATGGAAATAGTGTTTTGGGGGGAAAATTTGGAGGCTGAAAACTTTGGAATTTTTTAGTGTGTCTCCAACTTTGGGGAATTTTCAGAGGTCCAAAACTTGTTAAACAAGGCATGTTGATGCCTTTTTATAGGCAAAATTAGGGTGCAACTTCAGATTTTTATTTTTCTCTTTTAGTCCCTCATTATTTCCAGTTTAGTCCCTCTATTTTTGACTTGTTATCCAAGTAAGGTTTTAAACTTCCTAAAATGTACACTTAAGTCCTATTTTGGAATGCCCTAGAAGATTCTATCAGGTTCCTATTCCCTTTAAATCCCTGAAATACCCTTGCCTTTGCTTTAAATTTACCAATTCTAATTAAACTAACCTTTTCCTATGCCCAAACTACCCTTCCACCAGTCTGAAATTTACAGACTAATGCCAACTGACCCCAATCCCTTTACCCTAGCTAAAATCTAACTAAGGTTAACCCCCATTTAATCTAAATTAGCTATAACCAAACAAACTAAACTTAAACTAATTAAAACCAATTACTAAACTAAAGGAATTTCTGGTTACTAAACTAAATAAAGGCAAGCTAATATCTAAAACTTAAAAGAAGCAAAATCAAACTAAACATAGAACAATTAACAAGTATCAAATCCAGGATTAATAGAACAAATCCTAAAGAATTAAACTAAAATCAAATTCGAACTTAGCAAAAATCAACAATGAGCTAAAATCTAAACAGACAAACAAACAGCCAGGAAGATACTCAAGCATCAAATCAGATCATGAGAAAAATGAAAACTATCCTGGAAATTAAACACTATGAAAACAGAATTGATTTAAGCGAGTAATAAAATTATACCTAGACCGACAGAAATGAACTAAAATTAGCACAGAAAAACGAATGAAATAAAATCGACTAAGATCACTAATTAAACTAATCAAAACCTGAAATTCATGAGAAGTAAATAAAAATTGAAAAGAAAACTTACTGATAAAGCAAACTCCGGCCAGCCATTTAATGTTTGAATCTTCCAAAGATTCCTGACGCGTAACATCCCTAATCGTGTGTTTTCAATTTGGGGCTGATTGGAAGTTGGCCGCTGCCGTGAGGCGATTTCCGGCGGCGGAACACGGCGACGTTACAAGGCTGATGATGAACGATGAAGACGAAGGGTACGAGGAAGGTGAAAAATTGTCTCTGCGGGTTTCAGACAATAATATCTAATATTGATACTTAACCTTGGCCGTTGGATTGGAGTGATGGACGGCCTGGATTGATTGATGCCAAAACGACGTCGTTTTGTCTAAAGGGGGATCAATAGGGGCCGTTGGATGAAGGTGAATGGACGATCCAGATTAAACGACATCAAAACGACGTCGTTTTGCATATAGGGGCTGGACCGGGTGGGAATTAAAACGGACTGGACGGGTATAAATGAATTGGGCCAAGAAAATTTGAATAAAATTGGCCCGAATTATTCTTTTGTTAAGACCATTCTTTTTAATTTGTTTTCTTTTATCTTTTTATCTATTTTTCATTTTGTATATATATTTTTTATTATTTTTTTGATTTTGCAAAAATTAAAATAAAGTCCTAATATATTTCTAAGCTAAACTAATTAATTCCTAAAATTGATTAAAAACTATTTCATGACGAATTCACAATTAAAATAAATAAAATGCAAAAAGTGAACTATTTTGTTATTTTCTTCCTATTTTGTTTTAAAACAAATTAATACTAATTGATACTAAATATGAAATTAAATCCCTGAATGCAAATGCATATTTTGTATTTTCTTATGAATTATCATGCACAAATAAAAATGCAACAATTAACACAAAATTCAACAAAATTCACAAAAAGTTGTAAAATAATAAAGAAATCATTTTATTTGGAATTTTTGGGAATAATTTGCTTAGGGCAAAAATTACGTGCTCACACCCACAGGTCCAATATACAGGCTGAGAGTCCTCCAAGTAGGCTATCAGCTCAGCAAAATATATTGGTGCGCTCTATTTGCTTTGGAGTTGCTTATTTGGTCAATATGATTTGGACGTGTATTGATTAGTATGGCGGGGCCCTTTTCCGACCTTTATGGTATTGATCTACTCTTAGAGGCTTGTAGACATATGTCATGTATATGAAAGATTCTATGACCTTGTCGGCCTATGTTCAGTGTACGAGTGATCATTTTTTCCTTATAGGCCCGTTTTCATATGTATAAGTTTGTAGTATATGTTGAGTCGCCCTATGTTGAGTGTTCCCTCATATTTCATTCTAGTTATCTCATAGCAGCCTTTCCATTTTATTTACCTATGATATCATGATACGAAAAATACATTAAGTTGGTATTCGGTTGAGTAAGCTACCGGGTGCCCGTCGTGGCCCATCGGTTTAGGTCGTGACATAAATATCCAACTTTACTCATATGTATGTAACGACCCAGATTTCCCACCCTCGGGAGTTGTGATGACGCCTACTAATAAGAGCTAGGCAAGCCAACTCAATTTACTTCATTTAGCAATTTTCGACCATTTAATAAAAATAAAACATATATGATAAAGCGGAAGTCTTAAATATAAATAATTGAAAACAAACGCGGAAGTTCAATCACAAACTCTACCCAAGACTGGAGTCACTAATTCATGAACGTCTATAGAATACTAAAAACAGAGTCTGAATAAAATACAATACTGTTTGTTCCGGTACAAGGACAACAAATGAAATAAAGATAGAAGAGACTCCGGGCCATGCGGACGTCAGCAAGGCTACCTCAGAATCTTTGGACTGAAGTCAGCTCCCAACGCTCCTACTGTTGTCCAAAAGCTACTGCTCCGGTACTGTGATCTGTGCAAAAAGATGCACAGAGTGTAGCATCAGCACAACCGACCCCATGTGTTGGTAAATGCCTAGCCTAACCCCCGCGAAGTAGTGACGAGGCTAGACCAGACTACCAGATAAACTTGTGCAGATATATATACAAGTACAACAAAATAATAGCGGAAAGCAAGCAATTAAAACTTGGAGGGGAACATGCTTATGGGGTAGCAGATAAAACAGAATATCAGGAATAATAAAAGAAACTACATATGATTTCTTCTAACACGGAATAAGGGGAAACAAACCACTTTTTCTTGTTCAATTACCTCTCGTTGCATGCGTGCAACATGATATCATTTCATAATATCACGTGGTAGGCGTACCACTCGATCCCATTTCATAATATCACGTGGTAGGCGTACCACTCGCTCCCATTTTATAATATCTCGTGGTCGGCATGCCACACGATCCCATTTCATAATACCTCATGGTCGGCGTTCCACACGATCCCATTTCTTTCAACACAGTACACAAAATAATCCCGGCAAGGGAACAAGATAATATAATAAACTGTCCCGGCAAGGGAACAAGATAATATAATAGACTGTCCCGGCAAGGGAGATCAAGTTATACCCAAACTTATTCAATTTCTACTTAACAGAATTAAGTCAATACTCAGTCTCAACAATTACTGGCTCAGTGTTAAAGATTTCCAACCAAGTCCTCATAAACAACAATTAAAAATTCGATAATTTAGTAATTCAGGGCTCACGGTCATGCTTGACACCAGTATATAGATACTCGTCACCATGCCTATACACCGTACTTGACAAATAGCAATTAGCAAATAAGACTCTACTCCTATTCCCTCAAGCCAAAGTTAGACGAAACACTTACCTCAACTTCTACGGCTAAATCAATCCACAAAGACCGCTTTCCCTCTGGAATTCGGCTCCAACTCAATCAAATCTATGAAATAACGACTTCATAATATCAAAAATAGCTAAATAAATCAAACCCAATGACTAAATATAGATTCCCAACCTTTTTTCCAAAAATTCCAAAATCGACCCCGGCCCCCTTGGTCAAAACCCGAGGTTCGGACCAAATTCATATCACCCATTCCCCCACGAGCCCGGAGATACAATTTGTTTTCAAATTCGACCACAAAACGGGGTCTAAATCAAAGAAAATCGAAAAGCCCTAACTCTACCCAATTCCCCCAATTTCCACCCTAATTTATGTGATTAAAGCTTAGGAATTCACTAATTAATGAAGAAAAATGAAGGAAATAAGTGGGAAATTACTTACCCAAGTGGTTTTGAAGAATGGGGGCTTCAATGGAGTCCTAGAGCTTGGGGGAGAAGAGAGTTCATGAGAAAATTGAGAAATCCCGTGTGTACTGTTTCTATCCTTTAAAAAAAATCACTGGACGTTTTTGTTCTATGCGTTCGCGACAGAGGGTCGCGTTCGCAATGAGTAGGTTCAGACAAGCATCGCGTACGCGGTAAAAGGGGGGCGAACGCGAAGTAGGAAAATTCTGGGTCCGGGGACATTGGCCTATGCGAACGCGATGGGAAGAGGCTAGAGACCTACGCGAACGCGGTCCAGCCATCGCGAACGCAAAGAAGGAAGGAGGGCTGGGCCCTCAGAACCCAATAACTCTATGCGATCGCGGTGAAGCAATGCGAACACGAAGGAGGAGGTCCCTGAAGCTATGCGAACGCGAAGGGGCATTGCGAACGCAATGAAGGATTCTACTGTTCACCTGTTGCAGAAAATATGCAATTCCACTAAGTGCAAAACCACCCCGAACCACCTCCAGATCACTCCCGAGCCCTCGGGGCTCCTAACCAAACATACACACTAACTCAACAACACCCTACGATCTTAATCGTGCGATCAAATCGCCAAAATAACATCAAGTTCAATGAATCAAACCTCAAAATCATCACTTTTCATTCTAACTTCTTAAACATCAAATTTTAGATATTTAGGTCCGAAACACGTCAAATGACATTCGATTTCAACCAAATTTCATAGAAAGCGCTTAAACCATATATAAGACTTGTAACGGGCATCGGAACCAAAATACAAGCCCGATACCACAGTCTTCTAATCCATTTTCATTTCAAATTTCCATATAAATTTCAGAAAAACAATTTCTTTTAAAAATTCATTTCTCGGGCTCAAGACCTCGAATTTCAATTCCGGGCATACGGCCGAGTCCCATATTTTTCTACAGACCCTCTGGGACTGTCCAATCACGGGTCCGAGTCTGTTTACCCAAAATATTGACCAAAGTCAACTTTAATCATATTAATATCAAAATTCATCAATGTTTACACAGAATTCATATTTATGCTTTCCGACTATGCGCCCAGACTGTGCACGCAAATCGAGGTAACTAAAATGAGGTTTTCAAGGCCTCGGAAGCACGGAATGAAAGAGAAAATAGGTGATGACCCTTTGGGTCATCACATTCTCCACCTCTAAAATAACCGTTCGTCCTCGAACGGACAAAAGAAAGAAGTACCTGAGTCGGGAAATAGATGGGGATAATGGCTCCGCATATCAGACTTGGAATCCTAGGTCGATGCCTCAGGAGGCTGACCTCTCCACTAAACACGCACTAAAGGAAAACTCTTCGACCTCAACTGTCGAACCTGCTGGTCTAGAATAGCTACCGGCTCCTCCTCATAAGACATATCCTTGTCCAACTGGACAGTGCTGAAATCTAACATGTGAGCTGGATCACCGTGATACCTCCGAAGCATGGACACATGAAACACTGGATGTACGGCTGACAAGCTATGTGGCAAGGCAAGTCTATAAGCCACCTCTCCCACACGATCGAGAATCTCAAATGGACCAATGAACCTAGGGCTAAGCTTGCCCTTCTTCCAAAATTGTATCACGCCCTTCATAGGCGACACTCGGAGTAATACCCACTCACCAACCATGAAAGCTACATCCTGAACCTTACGATCTACATAACTCTTTTGCCGCGACTGAGCCGAACGAAGCCTGTCCTAAATGATCTTGACCTTATCCAAGGCCTCCTGAACTAAATCTGTACCCAATAACTGAGTGTCTCCCGGCTCGAACTATCCTACTAGAGATCGACATCGCCTACCATATAATGCCTCATATGGAGCCATATGGATGCCGGACTGGTAGGTATTGTTGTAGGCGAACTTTGCTAAAGGCAAAAATTGGTCCCACGAGCCTCCAAAATCAATGACACAGGCTCAGAGCATATCCTCTAATATCTGAATAGTCCGCTCGGACTGTCCGTCCATCTGAGGATGGAATGTTGTGCTCAACTCAACCTGGGTGCCCAACTCTAGCTGAACTGCCCTCTAGAAGCGCGAGGAAACTGCGTACCCCGGTCCGAAATGATAGATGCCGGCACACCATGAAGACAAACAATCTCCCGAATATAAATCTCAACTAATCTCTCGGATGAATAGGAGACCACCACAGGAATTAAATGCACTGACTTGGTCAGCCTATCAACAATGACCCAAACTGCATCAAACTTCTTTCGAGTCATCGGAAGTCCAGTAACAAAATCCATGGTAATCCTCTCCCACTTCCACTCGGGAAGCTCAATCCTCTGAAACAAACCACCAGGCCTCTGATGCTCATACTTAACCTGCTGATAGTTCAAACATCGATCCATATATGCAATAATATCTTTCTTCATCCTACGCTACCAATAATGCTGCCGCAAGTCCTGATACATCTTTGCGATGCCCAGGTCAATAGAATACCGAGAACTATAGGCCTCCGCTAGGATCAACTCTCAAATCCCATCGACATTAGGCACACACACTCGCCCCTACAATCTCAAAACACCATCACTATCTAAGGTAACCTTCGTGGCACCTCCACGCTGCACTGTGTCTCTCAGGACACACAAATGGGGATCATCAAACTGCCAATCATGAATACGCTCCAATAATGAAGAACGAGCAACCGTGCAAGCTAACACCCTTCTAGGCTCAAAAATATCCAACCTCACTAGTTGATTGGCCAAGGCCTGAACATCCAAAGCAAGCGGTCTCTGGATGACCGGAATATAATCAAGACTACCCATGCTGGCGGACTTCCTACTCAATGCATCGGCCACCACATTGGCTCTCCCTAGGTGATACAAAATAGCAACATCATAATCTTTCAATAACTCCAACCACCTCCTCTGCCTCAAGTTCAACTCCTTCTGCTTGAACAAGTACTGAAGACTCTTGTGATCGGTGTACACCTCACACGTCACACCATATAGGCAATGCCTCCAAATCTTCAAAGCATGAACAATGGCTGCCAACTCTAGATCATGAACTGGATAATTCTTCTCGTGGATCTTCAAATACCTCAAAGCATAGGAAATGACTCTGCCATCCTGCATCAATATTGCACCACGTCCAATACGGGACGCATCACAATAGACCGTATAAGGCCCTAAACCTGTGGGCAAAACCAATACCGGTGTCGTGGTCAGAGCTGTCTTGAGCTTCTGAAAGCTCGCCTCACACTCATCCGACCATTTGAACTGGGCACCCTTCTGGGTCAATCTGGTCATCGGGGCTGCTATGGATGAAAACCCCTCCACGAACCGACAATAATAGCCTGCTAACCCCAAGAAACTCCGAATCTCTGTAGCTGATGCTGGTCGAGGCCAGTTCTTGACTGCCTTAATCTTCTTCGGCTCTACCTGAATACCCTCTGCTGATACGACATGACCCAAAAATGCAACCGAACTCAACCAGAACTCGCACTTTGAGAACTTAGCATATAACAAACTATCCTTCAGAGTCTGAAGAACCACTCTGAGGTGCTGCTCGTGCTCCTCTTGGCTACGGGAGTACACCAGAATATCATCAATAAAGACTATCACGAATAAGTCCAAATAAGGTCTAAACACTCGGTTCATCAACTCCATAAATGCTGCTGGGGCATTGGTCAACCCAAATAACATGACCAAAACTCATAATGCCCATACCGAGTGCAGAATGCTGTCAAGGACATCAGACGCCCTAATCTTCAGCTGATGGTAGCCAGATATCAAATCTATCTTTGAAAACACATTTTCCCCCTGAAGCTAGTCGAACAAATCTTCAATCCTCGGTAGTGGATACTTGTTCTTAATTGTCACTTTGTTCAATTACCGGTAATCAATGCACATCCTCATCAAACCATCATTTTTCTTCACAAACAACACCGGCGCACCCCAAGGAGACACACTGGGTCTAATGAAACCCTTCTCAAGCAAATCCTGTAACTGATCCTTTAACTATTTCAACTCTGGCAGGGCCATGCGATACGGTGAAATGGAAATAGGCTGAGTGCCTGGAGCCAGATCAATACAGAAATCAATATCCCTGTCGGGTGGCATACCCGGCAGGTCTGAAGGGAAGAACTCAGGGAACTCCCAAACAATAGGGACAGAATCAATAGAAGGGACCTCTGCACTGGAATCGCGAACATACGCCAGATAAGATAAATACCCCTTCTCGACCATGCGTCGAGCCTTCACATATGAAATAACACTGCAGGTGGTGTGACCTGGGGTCCCTCTCCCTCCAAACGGGGCAAATCTGGCAAAGCCAAGGTCACGGTCTTAGTGTGACAGTCCAAGATAGCATGATACGGGGACAACCAATCCATCCCTAATATAACGTCGAAATCCACCATGTCTAAGAGCAATAAATCAACACGGGTCTCAAGACGCTCAAACACTACCACACAGAAATGATGAACTCGGTCGACCACTATAGAATCACCCACCGGTGTAGATACATAAACAGGAATACCCAAAGAATTACTAGGCATGACCAAGTATGGTGCAAAATAGGATGACACGTACAAATATGTAGACCCAGGGTCAAATAGCACTAAAGCATCCCTATCGCAGACCAGATTAGTACATGTAATAATTGCATCAGAAGACTCAGCCTCTGGCCTGGCTGGGAGAGCATAACACCGGGGTTGGGCCTCACCTCCCTGAACCATATCTCTAGGACGATCGGCTGCTGGTTGGCCTCTACCTCTGGTGGTCCGAGCTCCACCTCAATGATCTCTACCTCAACCTCTATGACCTCTACCCCCGCCTCTAGCTGGCTGGGCAGGCTGTGGAACCTCCGGTGCCTAAATCATAGCACGAGAACTCTGATGCTAAGAGCTGTCGGAAGCTCGAGGGCAATACCTGGCAATGTGCCTCGTGTTGCCACACGTGAAACAAGCCCTCGGCTACTGTGAATAATGGAGTAGTGGTGCACCGATAGGTGCTGATGGTGACCTAAAAAGCTGTTGGTCAGAATACTGCGGTTGGGGATCACTGCCGCCTGAAGTACCTTGAGAAACCTATAGTGCTGACTGAAAGGGCCTAGGAGGATGGCCTCTACCATAAGAATCTCTACCTCCAGACGATGTACCACTGAATCTACCTGCATGACGGGGTCTCTTATCAGACCCATAACAACCTCCCCGTGCAAGAGCCATCTCAACTCTATGGGCCGCATTGGCCACCTCCTGAAAAGAAATCTCACTCCCGGCTCCCACGGCCATTTAGAGACGGATCAGCTGAATAAATCCATCAATAAACCTCCGCACCCTCTCTCAATGAACCGGGTCTCATACTGTAGTGTCTATTATAGAGCCCTGCTGAAGGTGCTCAAACTGCCTGCGAAGAGCCTCTCGCTGAGTAACTGGAAGAAACTTCTCCAAAAACAAGTCTGCAAACTGGTCCCAAGTCAATGATGGCGACCCTGCTAGTCTGGATAAACAATAGTCCATCCACCAAGTCTTGGCGGATCCTTCTAGTCGAAAGGTGGCGAAGTCGACCCCATTGGTCTCCACAATACCCATAGTCCGAAGGATCTCATGGTAGCTAAATAAGAAATCATGTGGATCCTCTGAAGAAGTACCGCTGAATATGGTGGTGAAGAGCTTGGAGAACCTATCAAGCCTCCACAAAGCATCTGCATACATAGCCGCTCCATCGCCGGCTTGGGCCACAATACCTGACTGAACTACCACAGCTGGATGAACCACTGGAACCTGAGCCTGGGGAGCTACCTGCTCCGGAGTATGCGTAACAGGAGTATAAACTCTTCCTCCAGCCTAAGAAGTGGCTGGTGATACTAGAAGCAAACCCACTCGAGAGACGCTCTCCACAAAGCCTACCAATCTGACCAAAGCGTCCTGATGAACTGGGGTGGCTATGAACCCCTCTGGGACCTGAGTTGGGCCCACCGGAGCTGCTGGGGCTGGAACCTCCTCATCATAATCAACTTGAGGCTCCACCTCTGGGACTGCTGCCCAGGGCTGAGCTCTGCCCCTGCCTCGGCCTCTGGCACAGCCTCGGCCTCGCCCTCTGCCCTTCGAAGAAGCTGCTGCGCGGTAGAAGAGGAAGCACGTGTTCTCGCCAACAGTGAAAGAACAGAGTAGAAAGACAATCGGTATTCGAGAAATAAAATCGTACGACAAGAAAGAACAAAAGTGAAATTTTTTCCTAACTCCTTAGCCTCTAGGGGATAAATACAGACGTCTTCGTACCGATCTCTCGGACTCTACAGAGTTTGTCCATGAGTTGTGAGACCTATGTTACCTAGTGCTCTGACACCAACTTGTCACGACCCAGATTTCCCACCCTCGGGAGTCGTGATGGCGCCTACTAATAGGAGCTAGGCAAACCAACTCAATTTACTTCATTTAGCAATTTTTAACCATTTAATAAAAATAAAACATAATATGATAAAGCGGAAGTCTTAAATATAAATAACTAAAAACAAATGCGGAAGTTCAATCACAAACTCTACCCAAGACTGGAGTCACTAACTCACGAACGTCTATAGAATACTAAAAATAGAGTCTGAATAAAATACAATACTATTTGTTCTGGTACAAGGACAACAAACGAAATAAAAATAGAAGAGACTCCGGGCCATGCAGACGTAAGCAAGGCTACCTCGGAATCTCTGGACTGAAGTCAGCTCCCAACGCTCCTACTGCTGTCCAAAAGCTGTTGCTCCGGTACTGTGATCTGTGCAAAAAGATGCACAGAGTGTAGCATTAGCACAACCGACCCCATGTGCTGGTAAGTGCCTAGCCTAACCCCTGTGAAGTAGTGATGAGGCTAGACCAGACTACCAGATAAACCTGTGCAGATATATATACAAGCACAACAAAATAATAGCGGAAAGTAAGCAATTAAAACTAGGAGGGGAACATGCTTATGGGGTAGCAGATAAAATAGAATACCAGGAATAATAAAAGAAACTACATCTAATTTCTTCGAACACAGAATAAGGGGAAACAAACCACTTTCGCTTGTTCAATGACCTCTCGTTGCAGGCGTGCAACACGATCCCACTTCCTCATATCATGTGGTAGGCGTACCACTCGATCCCCTTTCACAATATCACGTGGTAGGCTTACCACTCGCCCTCATTTCATAATATCTCGTGGTCGGCGTGCCACACGATCCCATTTCATAATACCTCGTGGTCGGCGTGCCACACGATAACACAGTACACAAAATAATCCCGACAAGGGAACAAGATAATATAATAAATTGTCCCGGTAAGGGAACAAGATAATATAATAGACTGTCCCGACAAGGGAGATACAGCTATAACCAAACTTATTCAATTTCTACTTAAAACAATTAAGTCAATACTCAGTCTCAACAATTACTGGCTCAGTGTTAAAGATTTCCAACCAAGTCCTCATAAACAACAATTAAGAATTCAATAATTTAGCAATTCAGTACTTACGGTCATGATCGACACTAGTGTATAGATACTTGTCACCATGCCTATAAACCGTACTTGATAAATAGCATTTAGAAAACAAGACTTTACTCCTATTCCCTCAAGCCAAAGTTAAACCAAACACTTACCTCAACTTCCACGGCTAAATCCATCCGCAACGACCGCTTTCCCTCTCGAATTCGGCTCCAACTCAATCAAATCTATGAAATAACGACTTCATAATATCAATAATAGCTAAATAAATCAAGCCTAATGCCTAAATATAGATTCCCAACCTTTCTTCCAAAAATTCAAAAATTGACCCCGGGCCCGCTTGGTCAAAACCCGAGGTTCGGACCAAATTCATATCACTCATTCCCTCACGAGCTCGGATAAACAATTTGTTTTCAAATTCGACCCCAAAACAGGTTCTAAATCAAAGAAATTCGAAAAGCCCTAACTCTACCTAATTCCCCCAATTTCCACCCTAATCTATGTGATTAAAGCTTAGGAATTCACTAATTAATGAAGAAAAATGATGGAAATAAGAGGGAAATTACTTACCCAAATGGTCTTGAAGAATGAGGGCTTCAATGGAGTCCTAGAGCTTGGGGGAGAAGAGAGTTCGTGAGAAAATTGAGAAATCTCGTATGTACGGTTTCTGTCCTTTTAAAAAATATCTCCGGACGTTTTTGTTCTATGCGTTCACGACAGAGGGTCGCGTTCACAATGAGTAAGGTCAGAGAAGCATTGCGTTCGTGGTAGAACGGGTGTGAATGCGAAGAAGGAAAATTCCGGGTCCAGGGACATTAGCCTATGCGAACGCGATGGGAAGAGGATGGAGACCTACGCGAACGCGGTCCAGCCATTGCGAATACGAAGAAGGAAGGAGGGTTGGGCCCTGAGAACCCAATAACTCTACGCGATCGCAGTGAAGCAATGTGAACGTGAAGGAGGAGGGCCCTGAAGCTATGCGAACGCGAAGGGGCATTGCGAACGCAATGAAGGATTCTACTGTTCACCTGTTGCAGAAAATCTGCAATTCCACTAAGTGTAAAACCACCTCGAACCACCTCCGGATCACTCCCGAGCCCTCGGGGCTCCTAACCAAACATACACACTAACTCAAAAATACCCTGCGATCTTAACCGTGTGATCAAATCGCCAAAATAACATCAAATTCAATGAATCAAACCTCAAAATCATCACTTTTCATTCTAACTTCTTAAACTTCAAATCTTAGATATTTAGGTCTAAAACACGTCAAATGACATCCTATTTCAATAAAATTTTGCAGGAAGCGCTTAAACCATATATAAGACTTGTACCGGGTGTCGGAACCAAAAACGAGCCCGATACCACAGTCTTCTAATCCATTTTCATTTCAAATTTCCATATAAATTTTAGAAAATTAATTTCTTTTAAAAATTCATTTATCGGGCTCGGGACCTCGGATTTCGATTCCGAGCATACGCCCGAGTCCCATATTTTTCTATGGACCCTCCGGGACCGTCCAATCATGGGTACGTGTCTGTTTACCCAAAATTTTGACCAAAGTCAACTTTAATCATATTAATATCAAAATTCATCAATTTTTACACATAATTCAAATTTAAGCTTTATGGGTACGCGCCCGAAATGTGCGTGCAAATCGAGGAAACTAAAAATGAGGTTTTCAAGGCCTCGAAAGCATGGAATAAAAGAGAAAATAGGTGATGACCCTTTGGGTCGTCACAATGTAACAGATGAAATTCCAGTTGGGGCTATGCATAAAATGAGGAGGGAGAGAGTGACAAGGCCAGATGAAATTCTAGTAAAATATTTGAAGTTCGCGAGCAGGATAGGCTTGAAATGGCTCACTAGTTTGTTTAACATTATTTTTAGGATGAAAAAGATGACTGAATAATGGATATGAAGTACGATAATTTTGTTATACAAGAATATGGATGATATCCAAAATTGCAATAACTATAGGGGTATCAGGTTGCTGAGCCACCCTATAAAAGTTTGGGAGATGGTGGTGGAAGCTAGGGTGAGGAGGAGTGTGTCTATTTTTGAAAACCAGTTCGGATTCATACCGACTCATTTGACTATGGAAGCCATCCATATTGTAAAGAGATTGCTGGAGCAGTATAGGGAGAGGGATGGACTTGCATATGTCGTTCATTGATCTAGAGAAAGCATACGACAAAGTTTCAAGAGAGGTTCTAAAGAGATATTTGGAGGCTAGAGGTGTTCCCGTAGCTTATACATGGATAATTAAGGACATGTATAACGGAGTTAAAACCTGAGTGAGGACAGTGGGAGAAATCTTGGACCACTTTTAAGTTGTGATGGGGTTACACAAGAGGTCAGCTCTTTGCCCATTTTTATTTTCCTTAGGGTTGGATATACTCATACGTCACATTCAAAGGGAGGTACCATGATTCATGTTATTTGCATATAATATTTTACTGATAGACGAGATGCAAGGTAGCATTAACGCAAGACTGGAGGTTTGGAGATAGACCCTAGAGACTAAAGATTTCAAGTTGAGTAGGAGAAACAAAGAATACTTGGAGCGTTAGTTGAGTGAGCTGACTAATGAAGCGGACGTGGACGTGAGGCTTGATACACGACACATTCCAAGAGAGATAGTTTCAAGTAACTAGGATCAATAGTACAAGAAAATGAGGAGTTGTATGAGGATACTATACATCATATTGAAGCGAGGTGGGTAAAATGAAAGCTCGCATTCGATGTTTTATATGATAAGAATGTTCCACCCAAACTTAAAAGGTAAGTTCGATCAAGCAGTAGTTAGACCAACTATTTTGTATGGCAGAGTGTTGGCATGTCATGAACTCCCATGTCCAAATGATAAAAGTAGCAGAAATGAGAAAGTTGAAATGGATGTGCAGGCATACCAGGAATTGATAAGATTAGGAATAAAGATATTCGGGTCAAGGTGGGAGTGACCCCGTGGAGTACAAGATGTAGGAAGCGAGACATAGACGATTTGGACAAGTGAAAAGGAGAAGCACAGATGTCCTAGAAAGAAACTATGAGAGGTTGGCCTTGGTGGGTATGAGGAGAGATAGAGGTACCAAAGAAGCATTGCTGAGAGGTGATTAGGTAAGATATGCCATTGCTTAAGCTAGTCGAGGACATGATCCTAGGTGAAAAGGTGCGGAGGTTAAGGATTAAGGTAGAAGGTTAGTAGGTATTTGAATGTGTTTCCTAACAATTCCAGTGTTATTAGTGTCAATCTTGAATTCTATTATTATTAGATTTCACTACATGTTGTTTCTTTCGTCTTGTTTTCTTATTATCTTGTTCTCATTATTTCTCGTTGCTGCTGTAGACATGTGATTTTTTTACCCTCCTCAAGATTTTTTATATTTTAGCATGTAAATATTTAGTTTAGGCCTATTATCTTTATTTCAACTAATTTTGACTCTTTTACTTTATTTCGTCAAAAAAAAAAAATTACAAAAAATATTTTAGTTTACGTATCTTACATAAATTTAAATAAAAAATATACAATAATAGTACCTTATTTTTATTTTTATAATCTAGAAAATACAAAAATATTTCATGTTTTAATATAGTTTAGTTTAATTAATTAAGGTTAGTTTCATATTTTTATATTATTAATTGTATATTTAGAAGGAAGAGTTAGTTTTGGGTTAGTTTATGTCATTTTAATCTTATAGTCCATTTTTTAGTTTTTGGCCCAATTTTAAGGCCCAATAATACCTAACTCATACCCCCTTTACCTAAAAATATTTCTATATAATCAAAAACTAGTCTAAAAATAACCTAGACCTTAAGATAGAGACCTAAGAACGAGAGGCTCCCCTCTCTAAAAAAAAAAGTAGCAGCAACAGCGCATCTCAACGTTCCCCCACCCCTACTCTTAGATTCCTTATTCTTCTCAAAAAGAGAAAAGAGCGTGGCTACCTTCTTGAAACAAAGAGGACCAAATAAAATTGCTTACAATTTTTTTTAAACCCAGCTTCTTCATATCATTCTGGGGCTTTGAAGTTTGTTCTCAAATTTCAAGGTCGATCTTAAGCAAAGAAATTCTAGTCTAAACACAAAACAGAGGAGATCGAAAAAGGAAGTCTTCTCATTTTTTTTGGATTTTCTCTCATGAAAAAGACCTCTCTCTCTCTCTCCTTTTCTGCCTCACTTCCATCGCCGGCAAACTCGCCAGAAATGATAGAGTAGCAGTCGACGAACCAGTAGCAAAAATAGCCTGCAAACTAGCTTTGAAAAATCTATCAAAATTCTGACTTTGTCTCTTTAGTTTGGGCAAGTTAGAAGAGAGTGAAGCTTGAGGCCATGTTCGAGTTTTCATTCGACGGAACTCGTCCGAATCTCCATTCCTGGGATCTGGTCTAAGTAGGAAACATAAGTGGAAAAGGCACATCCAGATTAAGGTCCATTCTTATCTTTCTCTTATAGAAGAAAATAGTTTGTTAGCTCTTACCTACTCCATATGGTGTTACTGATGTTTAATCAAGTACCCTTTGCTAAATTATGGTTTTGTGTGATACCGTATGGTTTAAATTTGAGCCGCTTGGAATTATCCTGACTTTTTGCCTCTCTGTTATTCACAATTCTTTGCATGTAGTTGAAAATAGTGTTTCTTGCAAACTTTAGACTTTATTCTTAGATTTTTATGTTAAGGAAGAACTGTTGGGATTCTATAAGATTATTTACTCATTATAATTTTCCTTTTCATCAATTGTTTAACGTTGTAATGGCTTGAGCTTGAACTAATTCATGGCCTTATTAATCAATAGGTTATATAGTATGAATAAGAAGAATTTTAGTAAATCTTATCCGCAATTTTCAGTTGCAATTTTGATTAAGTGGGTTTAAAATTTTAGAATACATCACGTCTTCCATAATAGTTATTTATCCATAACTCATGACCTTGCAATAATCTTAAAATAGAATTAGAATAAATAATCTTTGAACATCATATAAATGCTTTTAGGCACGTCTTAAAATTAGCATCGTGATTGTGTACACGTTCGCGTGACATAATTATGATTTTTAAAAAAAATAAAAATTGGGGTATGCATTCGCGCAACTTCAGCTGACCTTTCTTAATAATAACAAAGAGTTATTAATTGCGGACATGTTGGCGTGACATTATTTTTTGATACTCCAAACAAATGGATACATGTACGCGTGACCTGTTTTCAAGTTAACTTCTTTACCAAAATCCAAAGGCACATAGGTTCTAAAATCAGTAATTAAATAATTTAATAAGCCAAGTATGATCAAAGCGACCATGCTAAAATCACGAAACTCGGGAATCCCTAACATCTTCTCCCGGGTTAACAGAATTCCCTACCCGAATTTCTATATTTGCAGACCATAAATAGAGTCAACTTCCTCGATTTAGAATTTTAACCGGTAACTTAGGACACTATAAATTATCCCAAGTTGCAACTTTGGTTTTAATTCAAATAATTTCATTTCGATTGTCACTTAAATTGGAAAAACTCCCTTATACTCCCTTCCAGGGGTAGTAAAAAGGAGGTATTACAGCTTTAGCAACTCTGCTGGGGAAGGAACCCGGTATATCTGGTTCAGGGTTTAAGAATTCGAGCTTGTTAATATGATTTTTACTTGGCTTCATTTATTGTTAATATTACTATATTATGAACCTTTTGTGCTAACTGTTGTCTATTTACCACTTTAATATTATTTGAATTTTATATAAATATCTTCTTACGCCACCCCTCTGTGTCCCTTCCAAATGTGTCAAAACTGGTGAACGACGCGGGTTTGATTTTCACCGGATGTGAGATACGTAGGCAAAGCTTATCGGTTCCGACCCATAATTTTCAAAAAAATCCAAAAATATTTTCCTTTACTTACTTCTTTAGAAAGTCTTTCTTGTAGACCCCAATTTTTAAAAAAATACAAAAATATTTTCTTTTAATTTCTTCTCAAAATCCAAAAATATTTTTATTCTTCTTGCAAAATTAAAAAGAAAATTCAAGATTCAAAAATATTTTCTGTTTTATTTAGAATATTTCTTTCATAAATTCAAAATAAAAGTCCAAAAATCCAAAAATATTTTCTTTCTTCTTTAGAAGTTTTTCTTTCGAAATTTCAAAAATAAATAGAAAGAAAAAAGATAATTTTGAAATTTCAAAAAAAATTGAAATCCAAAAATATTTTCTTTCTTCTTTATAAGTCTTTCTTTCGGAAATTAAAAAAATTTCAAAATCCAAAAAAAAGAGTTTGTTTATTTACTTTATTCCTAATCTTCCCAAACTACGTAAGATCCGATTAATATTCCCACATGATACGTAGGCAACTCACATCAGGTTCGATCGAATGGTTAGAAACAAAAAACAAAAAAAAGGAAAAAGAAAAAAAAAAGAAAAAGAAATAAAACCCAAAAAAAAAGAGAAAGGGAAGAAACAAAAGAAAGAGAGAAGAGAATAAAAAAAGGAAAAAAAGTATTTATTCCAACAAGGTTGTTGTTTTGAAATAAAAGCTAGTCAAAGGTGGTCGGTTTGTTGGTTTGCAATGGCGAGTCACAGGAACAATTCAAGATCTCTCGGAAATAAAAGCATATTCTCAACCAAGGGAATAAGCACCATTGTTGTTGATCCAGGGTCACGAAAAGGCAAGTAGGCAAGTTGACGGTAAAAAATTAAAAATGGAGGCAAATATGGGGTTGACTTTACCAGATTTGAGCAATAGGACATGGGCTACTCGGGATAATCGTCAAAATTTGAGTATTGAATCTAAAGCAGTCAAAATGGTTAAATACCGTAGTAATGCTGATGAGCGAATGTGTGGCTAAGATGTTACTTAGTAATTAAAAAGTCACTCCTCTTTTAGCCATGGTAGCTTATTTTGTCATTTTTTCTTCTTATTTTATTATCGGACACTACTATCCTTTATTCAATAAAAAAAGCAGTCAGTCATTTTTGTGTCCATTTTGTGCATACTTCTTTTCACACTAGTTTTAGTGACATGGCATGCATGCGGAATTTTTGGCCAGATCGTAGAAAACTGATTTAGTCTTGAATTGGACAAGTGAGAAAGAGACACTTTTGAAGATGAATAAAGACATGAAACATTGAAAAAATGAGCTTGAGCCAAGTGTACATAGAACCAAAGCACTCATGCTCATGGAAGTTAAGGATATCTACCTTTTGAATCATTTGAGAAGATCGGACTTAAGGATAATCGGATGGGTTTAAGTTTGTCAGGCACTAAGATATAGAAAGTGTTTTTCAATAGAAGGTGTATTCCAGACAACTTAAAATGGATCAGTTAGTGAAAAAATACATCTTCTACATCAAGATAAAATCTTTAAAAAGTCACCTAAAATGACAAGGGTCATTCACAACGAGGAAAGTATTGCTCATACAACTTTACACTGAAAAATACCCAATAAGACAGGCATATTCATCAATGATTTGATCGCGAAAGGATACTATAATTGACGTTCTCGAGGGTGGGAGTCTATTTTTCTGCTATCTAAATACTTTATATCCATTGCTTCCCCGTTTAAGCCTATGTTATTTTCTTTGACCACCCTCTTTTGGAATCAAGTTTAGAGTCAAGAGTCAAAAAATAAAAAAATAAAAAAAAAGTCCATTTCCCAAGAGTACAAATTGGGCAATTCTTAGAAAGTTCAAGTGAAAAAATATGAAGAAGAAAAGAACTGCCAAAGGTCTATGCCCCCAAAAAATAGAAACTGGGGCAACTTGTTTTGAAAAAAAAAACAAAAGGAAAAAAAAGACAAAGAAAAAGAAAGAAAGAAAGATGAAAAAAATAATTAAGTCAGATGTTTGAACTACGTTCGGCCTGATTCCTTAAAAAGGATATGTAGGCAGCCTCTTGGTTTGGTCCAACCAAATAAGAGCAAAAAAAAGAAAGAAAAATCTCCAAAACAAATCCCCAATAGTTGAAACTGGGGCACAGATTTTATTTTACTTTTGATAGAGTCGATTCCAAGAGTTGTAAGTCCACAACCCCCTTTACTTTGAGTCTATTTTGAGCCTTCATGACGTCATTTCTTTCCAACCCTATCCAAAATCCTTCAAATAAAGACCTCCCGATACGCCTTCAAGAAATGCTAAGAGAAGAATGCAATGAGCAACGATTGTCACGCGACATAGAACATTGTCAAGATGCTCGCACAAGAAAGCAAAAGAAAAGGAAAAATAAAAGAAAAATGAGAGAGTCTTACTAGTGAAAATCACTGGGCACTGTAAGGAGACGGTAAGTAGAGAGAAATAAATGAGAGAGACTTCTTGGTAAAAACCTCTTTAGGCACCACTACTCGAAAGTGAGTTGTAAAGTTGATACAAAGAATTGGCACGAGCAAGCCCGACTTCAAAGATAATAAGAATGGTAAAACGGAAGATTGGATCAATTTGATAGATCGGCCATTAAGTCCAAAATGCATGTCATGATTCATTAAGGCTAGTTATTGAAAAAGAAAAAAAAAACTCCTTATTTTGTCCTTACCGACAGTGGCGTTTGTTGTTAATATTGTTTCTTTACATCATTGTGTCCTTCACTCTGAGTCCGTCCTTGTTAAAACAAGCAAGAAAAGATTTCAAAATCTGCTACCAGCTTTTCAATGGCACAAAGTAAATTTGGCCAGCACACTTAGTTGTTACTACCAACATGCCTTGAGGATTCATGCAAAGGCTCCACCAAAAGACTCTTGTCAGCCAACTTGGCACAAGCAAAGATAACCGGTGATTCTCTCTGATAGACAAATTGCTCAAAAGCAGGAAGTCATTCAACATATCAGAAAATGTCACCTAAGAAAAGATCTCCAGTTGGGATATGGTTTATTGAGCCATAAATATGAATGGTACTAGGTGTGAAACAATTAGGGTTGATGCAGAGCAAAAGTCTCTTGAAACCGGCTCAAGCTGATTGAGCAGAAGCCAAGCTGCCCAAGACACAAGGCCACAAGCCAACCACCATTTTCAAAACTGACAAATTTTTCTTTGTGTGAAACAGGAACAAAGCAATGCAAGGAAAGTAGTTCAAAAAAAAAAGAAAAAAAAAGAGAAGAAAAGGAAAAGAATAGAAGAGCCGACAAAGGGAAGTTTCTCAAATCTTTGCCTTTATTTGTCTTGCTATTGTGCATAAAATCTTGCCATTGATCTTTATATTTTTCCTCCTAGGATAAAAAGTACTAGTCTGATGAACTTTTCTTCCAATCAAAATCTTAGTCTGATGAATCCTTCTCCTAAAATATAAGACCTAGTCTGATGAATTTTCTCTTAGGATAGAAATCTTAGTCTGATGAATTTTCCTCCTAAGATACTAAAAAAAAAGACCTAGTCTGATGAACTTTCTCCTAGGATCAAAATCTTAGTCTGATGAATCCTTCTTCTAAGATAGAAGACCTAATTTGATAAATTTTCTCCTACGATAGAAATCTTAGTCTGATAAATCTTTCTCCTAAGATAACGAAAAAGGGGACCTCGTCTGATGAATTTTCTCCAGGGATCGAAGTCTTAGTCTGATGAATTTTTCTCCTAAGATAAGAAAACCTAGTCTAATGTATTTTCTCGTAGGATAGAAATCTTAGTCTGATGAATCTTTCTCCTAAAATAACAAAAATAGACTTAGTTTGATGAATTTTCTCCTAGGATCAAAATGTTAGTCTGATGAATTTTTCTCCTAAGATTGAAATCTTAGTCTGATGAATCTTTCTCCTAAGATAGAAAACCTAGTCTGATGAACTTTCTCCTAGGATAGAAATCTTGTCTGATGAATCTTTCTCGTAAGATAATAAAAACAGACCTAGTCTGATGAATTTCCTCCTAGGATCAAAATCTTAGTATGAAGAATATTTCTCCTAAGATAGAAGATCTAGTCTGATAAACTTTCTCCTATGATAGAAATCTTAGTCTGATGAATCTTTCTCCTAAGAAAAAAAAAAGAAGAAGAATAGAGTCCTAGTATGATGAACTTTATCCTAGTATAGAAATCTTAGTCTGATGAATTTTCTCCTAGGATAGAAATCTTAGTCTCATGAACCTTTCTCCTAAGATACCAAAAAAAAGAAGAAAAGAGACCTAGTCTAATGAACTTTCTCCTAGGATCAAAATCTTAGTATGATGAACTTTCTCCTAAGATAGAAAACCTAGTCTGATGTATTTTCTCCTAGGATAAAAGTCTTAGTGGGATGAATCTTTCTTCTAAGATACCCAAAAAATAAAACAAAAAAAGAGAGAAAAAAGGACCTAGTTTGATGAATTTTCTCCTAGGATAAACGTCTTAGTCTGATGAATCTTTCTCCTAAGATAGAAAACCTAGTATGACGAATTTTCTCCTAGGATAATTTGAAAAGAAAAAAAGAAATCTGGATTTGAAAAAAAATTGAAAAAAAGAGGTCAATTTTTAGTTTTCTTAAGTTATCAATGTTTAGTTTTCTTGAAATCAGGGGCCCCGCCTGGAGAATAGGGTTAGTCTTTACTTTAGTCAAGCTTAGTTTATAGTTTTTCGCAAGCTCAATCACTTTTAGGAGACACACATCCTAGTCGAGTCATTAATTTTACTCTCATCATTGCATCTTTCATCAGCGGCGCAGGTGATTTATAGTTTTGTTAACACTCACAGATGATCCCTATATCAAACTAGGGCAGAAAAATTTCTTTTTTTTTTTGTCTGTTATGTTGTAATCAGGCACTCACCTGGAGAATAAGGGAAAGCAACTCAAGTTTTAAGGGAAAGCAGGTCAAGTTTAGCAATCAGGCACCCACCTTGAGAACAAGGGAAGATAGTTCAAGTTTCAAGGGAAAGCAGTTTTAAAGAAAAGTGGGTCAAGTTTAGCAATCAGGTACCCACCTGGAGAACAAAGGAAAACAACTCAAGTTTCGAAGGAAGACAGTTCAGGTTCAGCAGTCAGGCGCCCACCTGGAGAATAAGGGAAGCAGCTCAAGTTTCAAGGGAAGACAGTTCAAGTTCAGCAGTCAAGCACCCACCTGGAGAACAAGGGAAGACCGTTCAAGTTTCAAGGGAAAGCATGTCGAGTTCAGCAATCAGGCGCCCACCTAGAGAACAAAGGAAGTCATTTCAGAATTCCATTCAAGTTAAAAGTAGCAGAAGCTCGCGGTAAGAATGCAAGTCAATAATCCGAGTTAATCAACAGAAATAATCTCAATCCAGAATAAAAAGAAAGGAAAGAAAAAAGAAAAGGGAAGTGAATCTGAAATGCAGAAGCAGAGAAGATGTGAATTGCTCAAGCTGTGGTTTAAATCACAAGCACTACATGTCTGGTCTTGATCCGAAAAGCTAAAAAAGAACGAGCTAGCACCTGCAGCTAACAAGCGCCAAAGTTCAAATCTAAACTTTGTTTGAAGAACCATTCAAGACTCAAGATCAAGCTTCGGAAGACTTATAGATAGGAATCTTGTAACTCGTAGTTGACAGGCTTCGCTAGTCTTTTTCATTTTTTGATTTTTGATGTAATAACAGGACCGTGGACCAGAACCTCGGCGGAACGACACCTCGACTGGCTCTCCACCTCAGTAAACTCCATCACCCCGTTCACTTCTGAACTAAATGCGGCCTGATTCCTTTATAGCCAAGGATATGTAGGCAGCTCAGATACCAGGACTCGATCACATTCCCTTTTCTCATAGTTTTGGTCTCCCTAAATACGGATCGGGTCAAATACCTGTCTAGTCGTTTTTTGTTTGAAAATAATTCGTGTTTCCAGTCAAAGAGGGTCAGCTGTAGACATGTGATTTTTTACCATCCCCAAGATTTTTTATATTTTAGCATGTAAATATTTAATTTAGGCCTAATATCTTTATTTCAACTAATTTTGACTCTTTTACTTTATTTCGCCACAAAAAAATGAAAATTACAAAAATATTTTAGTTTACGTATCTTTCATAAATTTAAATAAAAAATATATAAAAATAGTACCTTATTTTTTATTTTTATATAATGTTGAAACACAAAAATAGTTTCATGTTTTAATATAGTTTAGTTCAATTAATTAAGATTAGTTTTATATTTTTATATTATAAATTATATATTTAGAAGGAAGAATTAGTTTTGGGTTAGTTTATCCCATTTAATCTTACAGTCCATTTTTTTAGTCTTTGGCCTAATTTTAAGGTCCAATAATAACAAACCCATACCCACTTAACCTAAAACCTTTCTATATAAGCAAAAACTAGTCTAAAAATAACCTAGACCTTAAGATAGAGACCTAAGAACGAGAGGCTCCCCTCTCTGAAAAAAGCAGCAGCAACGACATATCTCAAGGTTTTCCCACCCCCACACTTAGATTCCTCCTTCTTCTCAAAAAGAGAAAAGAGCGTGGTTGCCTTCTTGAAACAAAGAGGACCAAAAAAGATTGCTTTCCATTTTATTTTAACCCACCTTCTTAATATCATTCTACTACTTTGAAGCTTGTTCTCAAATTTCAAGGTCGATCTTAAGCAAAGAACTTCCAGTCTAAACACAAAACAAAGGAGATCGAAAAAGGAAGCCTTCTCATTTTTCCGGATATTCTCTCACGAAAAAGACCTCTATATCTCCTTTTCTGCCTCACTTCCATCGCTGGCGAACTCGCCAGAAATGATAGAGAAGCAGTCACCGAACCAGCAGCAAAAACAACCTGCAAACTAGCTTTGAAAAACCCAGAAAAATTCCGACTTTATCTCTTTAGTTTGGGCGAGTTAGAAGAGAGTGAAGCTTAAGGCGATGTTCGAGTTTTCGTTCGACGGAGCTCGTCCGAATCTCCATTCCTGGGCTCCGGTCTAAGTAGGAAATATAAGTGGAAAAGGCACATCCAGATTAAGGTCAATTCTTATATTTCTCTTATAGAAGAAAATAGGTTGTTAGCTCTTGTCTAATCTATACGGTATTACGGTGTTACTGATGTTTAATCAAGTACCCTTTGCTAAATCTTGGTTTTGTGTGATACCGTATGGTTTAAATTTGAGCCGTTTGGAATTATCGTAACTTTTTTCCTCTCTGTTATTCACAATTCTTTGCATGTAGTTAAAAATAGTGTTGCTTGCAAACTTTAGACTTTATTGTTAGATTTTTATGTTAAGGAAGCACTGTTGGGATTCTATAAGATTATTTACTCATTAAAATTTTCCTTTTCATCAGTCGTTTAACGTTGTAATGGCTTGAGCTTGAACTAATTCACGGCCTTGTTAATCAGTAGGTTATATAGTATGAACAAGAAGAATTTAAGTAAATCTTATCCGTAATTTTGAGTTGCAATTTTGATTAAGTGGGTTTAAAATTTTATAATACATCACGTCTTCCATAATAGTTATTTATCCATAACTCATGACCTTGCAGTAATCTTAAACTAGAATTAGAATAAATAATCTTTGAACATCGTATAAATGCTTTTAGGCACGTTTTAAAATTATCATCGTGATTGTGTACACGTTCGCGTGACATAATTAAGATTTTTAATAAACACAAAATCGGAGTATGTGTTCGTGCAACTTCAGCCGAACTTTCTTAATAATAACAAAGCGTTATTAATTGTGGACACGTTCGCGTAACATGATTTTTTGACGCTCCAAATAAATGGATACACGTACGCGTGACATGTTTTCAAGAAAACTTCTTTATTAAAATGCAAATGCACATAGGTTTTAAAATCAGTAATTAAATAATTTAATAAGCCAAGTACGATCAAAGCGACTGTGCTAAAAACCCAAAACTCAAAAATACCTAACACCTTCTCCCGGGTTAACATAATTCCTTACTCGGATTTCTGTATTGGCAGACCGTAAATAGGGTTAACTTTTTCGATTCAGGATTTTAACCGGTGACTTGGGACATCATAAATTATCCCAAGTGGAAACTCTAATTTTAATTTAAGTAATCCCATTTCGATTGTCACTTAAATTAAAAAAACTCTCTTATACTCCCTTCCGGGGTAGTAAAAAGGAGGTGTGACAGCTGTTACTTTATTTTTGTCTTTCCTTGGGTCGATGGTCAGTTGAAACCAGTCTCTCTACATTTATGGTAGGGGTAACCAGTCTCTCTACATTTATAGTAGGGGTAAAGTCTGTGTCACTTGTTGTTATAATAAATTTTTTGCTTTTGTTGTTGTTGCTCACATATAACATACATCTGATTACTCGTAGTACATTTGATTATTCACTGTATACTTACACAGTCTTATGGAAAATTATCTTTTTCATTATATTCCTAATGAGTGTACTCCATTCTAACATAGACATATCGTGGGCCGACGTTCAATACGAATTCCTTTATCTAAATATTAATTTCATTTTATTTTTTTATTGGTTTTCTTTTTATTATACGCACTTTGAATAAATTTACTTCCTAGAGGTTTAAAATTACAAAATCAATTGTTTGTTCTAAACCTAATTTTTTGGATAAACTAAGGGTGTCCAACAGGATTGGAAGGGCCGACCTGGCTCGATTTAATAAGCATCAAGGGGATGAGGAATATGGCTTAGGGGACTGGGACGGGATGGAACATTTCTTTGGTCCTGGCTACAGCCCGGCCCTGGCTCTATCCTGAACTGGTGTCCCTCCTATTTTTAAA
>MU733125.1:0-18178 GCA_026770625.1 Nicotiana glauca | reverse complement strand
TATATATATATATATATATATATATATATATATATATCCTTCTCTTTATTTTTTCACAATCATCTAATTATTAAGTATTTGGGCAAATATTTAGAGAAAGTTTCAAGCTTCAAGTTTTAATATGTAATTACGGTGTACTCGTAATATAATATTGTGACGACCCGGCCAGTCGTCTTATGAATTACCGCTCCGTTTCTCTGATTTCTGCTTTTTTATGCTTTGTTATCCGTATTTTATGTGGTCGAGTTGATTGGTTTGTGTTTGGTGTGGAAATGGTAAGGAAATGAGACACTTAGTCTCTTTTAAGAAGGCTTAAGTCAGAAAAGTCAACTAGATATTGAGTTATGTGTTAGAGGGCACGGATGTGAGTTACGATGGTTTGGTTAGCTTCGAGTGGTGATTTGTGACTTAAGAGTGTGATCGGAAGTGGTTTTGGAGGGCCCGGTGTAGAATTAGGTTTGAATTGGCGAAGTTAGTATTTTGGCGAATTCCGATTTATAGTCAGATTTTGATCTGAGGGTCGGAATAGAATTTCAAGAGTTGCTGTAGCTTTGTTATGTGATTTGGGATGTGTTTATAAAATTTGAGGTGATTCAAAGGTGGTTTGGTTGGATTTTTTATCAAAAGCGTGTTTCGGAAGTTTTTAGAAAACTTAGGCTTGAATTCGATGTAAATTGGTGATTTTGGTATTGTTTGTGGTGTTTTAATGATTGGAACAAGTTTGAATGAGGTTTTAGGATGTGTTGTCACTCTTGGTTGAGGTCTCAGGGGCCTCGGGGTGATTTCAGATGGCTAACGGGAAGTTTTGAGCCTTTGTAGATTGCAGAAAATTGCAACAGCAGTTGCAGACAATTTTGGTCATTGCTATCGCGTGAGGTCCCTCGCGTTCGGATAGAAAGATTTTGGGCAAGTTTGAGTGTGTGCTTTGCGTCCGCGTCTTAAGGCTCACGTTCGCGGAGTGTGAGTAGTTTGTGTTTCGCATTCACATGGGATAGTTCGCGTTCGCGTAGAAGTCTTTGGAGTCCAGGTGAGATTGTTCTTCGCGTTTGCATGGAGTCGGTCGCATTCGCGTAAGTTTGAGAGTCAATGCAATGTGTTCGCATTGTCTTGGTCCCGTTCGCATAGAGTATTTTGGGGTCTTGGAAAAATTGACCTTCGCGATCGCGAGCCTTGGACCGCGATCGCATAGAAGGAAGTTCAGAAGCTGGGCAGAAAGTTATAAACATTTCATCCGCGAGTTTTAGCCATTTTTCCACCATAGTTGAGTATTTTTGAGAGCTCTTTGAGGGAAATTGAAGAAAGATTCAAGGAGGATTGATTGGAGGCAAGTTTTATGAACTAAAAACGTGATTCTATTGTGAAATTAACCTAGAAATTTATGGAAATTTAGTTAAAATGGAAGAGCTAGGGCTTGGGATTTTGAGATTTTAAATTGGGATTTGAAGGGCCGTTTGAGGTTGAATTTGAGAGTTTTTGATATGTATGAACTCGTGAAAGGATAAGGAACCCGTTGATGTAAAAAATTTTGAGTTTCGAGACGTGGGCCTAGTGCTCGGGCTTTGCTAATTTTAGGATTTTTGATTTTTTTGATTTTTTTTGATTGTTTTTGCTTGGGGTTTGTTCGCTTAGCCTATTGTGACGTATTCATTCTAGTTTTGGTCATATTCGACGTGCGCAGAGGCTGATTAGAGAAGCAAGGGCATAGCGAGCTAGAGTTGTAGCCAGTTCGAGGTGAGTAATGAATGTAAATGATGTCCCTAGGGTTTGAAACCCCGGATTGGCACATTGTAGTGCTATATTGAGGTGAGACACACGCTTGATGATGAGCGTGGGGTCGTTTACTATTGGGGATTGCAACTTGGTCCGTACCGAGTGATGATTTTACCGCGTATTTGATTGAAACTTAATTGTTATCATCATTATTTGGACTGTTTGCCATATTTGGGCTTCGTGCCAGCTGTTTGAACACTTCGGGGAGTTTTTATCACTATTTCTTCACTGTTTTGATTTACTATTTGAACTCAGTCATACCGTTTTCTACTATTTTACAACTCAGCCATTTTTACTCGGTTTTTTTCAACTAAAAGATATATTAAATGATGTTTTGGGCTGAGAACTACTGTTTTACTATTGCCTGAGGGGCTTATATGATTTCTGGACTGAGTATGCCCAAGGGCCAAATGTAAGGATACTATGGGATCAGTTTGCAAGCCGCAACAGTGTTATACTGATATTGATATGAGGCTGAGGGCCTAGATTGGTGCCACGAGATGGCCTGTTATCGCGTTTGGGCCGTAACGGGACCCTCCCGGAGTCTGCACACCCCTACTGAGCGCCATCGACGATAAATATATGGATTGGGCTGCAAGCCGCAGCAGTTACTATTGGGTACCATTCTATGTATTGATTTTCTTTATATATCTGTCACTTAACTGCTTAGCTGCTCTGGCATTTCCATATTTCAATTCGATTGGTTTATCGCTTTTATATCATTTGTTTTTAAACTACCACATCATAGAATACTCTGTGTTTCTCCATGATTTCTTATTCTCAGTCATTATTTATGCTTGTTACTCACTGGGTGGGAGTACTCACATTACTCCATGTACCTTGCGTGCAGATCCAGGTGCATCTGAGGTTGTTGAGGATTTTTCAGTTGGGCAGCGCATATCCGGGAGCATCGAGGTAGCTGCATGGCGTCCGCAGCCCTGATCTTTCCCTTTTATCCTTTCATCTCATCCGCATTTCCAAGATTTGCTATGTATTAGGTTAATAAACTTGTATTAGAGGCTCAAGACTTGTGACACCGGATCTGTCTGGGCTGTGTAGCAGTATTATCATTTGAATTTCCGCATATTTAACTCTTGTTCTAGACTATTATTATGGTAATTTGGCATCTTAACTGTGTTAGCTAATAATGAACTTTAAAAGAAAATGGGTTGAGGATTGTTAGTTGGTCAGCCTTGCCTAGCAGTGTGTTGGGCGCCATCACAATCGAGGTTGGGGTCGTGACAAGTTGGTATCAGAGCCTAGGTTACATAGATATCGTAAGTCATGAGCCGGTTTAGTAGAGTCTCGCGGATCGGTACGGAGACATCTATATTTGTCCTTGAGTGGCTGCAGAACCTTTAGGAAAGACTTCATATTCTTGAAATTCTTGTCGTGCGACTTTGTTGATCCGAGAACTAAACTTTTGTTATTCTATTCTGTGACAGATGGTGAGAACGCGAGCTACCGGACGAGGTGGACGACCACCAGTGCCACCCACTAAGGCCACCAGAGGTCGTGGATGCGGTCATAGATGCGGCAGAGGTAGAGTAGCGAGGGCAGCACCTGTTGATCCACCAGCTGCCCCAGCTCCAGATCAGGATCCAACAACACCAGTTCAGGCACCAGCTATGCCCATCGTGATCCTAGGTCTTTAGGAGGCCTTGGCACAGATCTTAATAGTTTGCACTGGCCTGGCTCAGGAAGTTTTTGCCACTACCGCAACAGCTACTTCACAGGCCGGGGGAGGCAATCAGACCCCGCTGCTCGCACACCTGAGCAGGTAGTGTAGGGACTACAGATGCCGGGAGCACCTCCAGCTCAGCCGGGAGCTCCAGTTCAGGAGTTCATAGTAGCAGCCATGCTAGATGATGAGCAGTGTCGTCTTGAGAAGTTTGGTAGGCTCTTGCCTCCGACGTCCAATGGTGCTAAGGGCGAGGATGCCCAGGTTTTTCTTGACAAGTGTCAGCGGATGCTCCGTACAGCGGGTATTCTTGAGTCGAGTGGTGTAGCATGTACCACCTTTCAGTTCTCGGGGGCTACTTTTACTTGGCGGGAGGATTTTGAGAGACGTGAGCCTGTCGGTGCATCACCCCTTTCATGGCAGCAGTTCTCTGCTCTCTTCCTGGAGAAGTATGTATCGTAGTCCCACAAAGAGGAGTTGCGTAGGCAGTTTGAGTAGTTGACACTGGGGGATATGACCGTGACCCAGTATGAGATGAGGTTTTCTGAATTGGATTGTCATGCCATTTGGATGATTCCGTCAGATCGTGATAGGATTAGGAGATCTATGGATGGCCTCAACTACCATCTCTGTATTCTGATGACTAGAGAGAGAGTATTGGGTGCTACGTTCGAGTGTTGATATCGCTCGTGAGATTGAGACGGTTCACCATAGGGAGCGAGAGGAGAGGGAGGCAAGAGGCCTCGAGGATCGGGCAGTTACAGTGGTGCTCCTTCGAGGGGCCAGTTTCTGCATTGTAAAGGTTGTTCTTTCAAGCCTGCTCAGTCGGCCCGTCCAGAGTATCGTGGTGCATCTTCGGGTCGTGGTCATCATGGGTCTCAGCAGGGCCAGTCTTCACTCAGCGCCCTCCCAGCTCAGAGTTCATCTCGTGCCCCATCAGCTCAGGGTTCTTCTACGCCAATTGCATCTGCTAGACACTCTGGTGCGAGGGGTTCCTTTCAGTCCCCATCTCCAGCACCGGGTAGTTGTTATTGTCACACCTCCTTTTTACACTACACGCCCTGAAGGGTATAATAAAGGGAGTTTTTTCATTTAAAGGACAACCGAAACGGGATTATTTATTAGATTCAGAGTCGCCACTTGGGATAATTTCTGGTGTCCCAAGTCACCGGTTAAATCCAGAATCTAGGAAAATGTTGACTCTGTATTAACAGTCCGGGAACCAGAAATCCGGGTAAGGAATTCTGTTAACTCGGGAGAAGGTGTTAGGCTTTTCCGAGTTCCACGGTTCTAGCACAGTCGCTTCAACTGTTATATTCAGCTTAATTATTTGATTTTAAAATAATTTTGAACCTATGTGCAAATTTTAACTTTAACCACTTTTATTCATTTTTTAAAAGAATTGCAACGTCAATAAAACACGTCTCGAACCATGTCACATAAATGCACCCGTAGTTTTTGACATATTTTAACATCGTTGAGATTTGGATTTGGGTCACATCAATGTGCACCCTAGTTTTAGGAAGGTAGATTATTTACAATACGCGCCTAAAGCAACTACGCGTTCCTACTTTGCGAGGGCCATGGAATTTGCTAAATGGCATGCCTCGAGTTCTTAGGTATTTTAAAGAAGTAAATAAAAAGGGCCAGGCAATTTGTAATTTTATTTGGCGCAGCACACATCGACTTTATTTTTTAAAGACATTCTGAATAAACCCGAAGAGGCCCAAAACTAGGTATTATCTAACATAGTTCATCTTAATTATCTAATGGAGCTTGATCAACACTAATTGTGCCTATTGGGTTTCAGTTAAACTAATCCCGAATGGTCTTGATGGAAAGAAATCTAATCATACATGAGACAAGCTAAGTAAAATAATAATAAAAAAACTGAAAGCCCTCTTTAAGGTGTGACCCAGTTTCTGTCGAAAGAAGCTGTCAAGCTTGGGATCCTCTAAACATCAAATCCCTATAGGCCCAGAACTAGTAAAATTAACCGATACGGCATTCAGTGGGCCAACGTAGGTATAAGTGGCATCTGTGCTGGTAATTGGCCCAACAAGCATTTGGACAAGTATACCTTGAGACAACAAAATCTCAAGGCAATTTTGAGGTCCAAGCCCAATGAAGCCCCAATTTTATAACTGAATCTAAAAGTGAACTTACTTATGAATTACCTCTAATAAACACACAGAAATATGTATAACATGAACTTGACTCAATATGCTGATAAATCACGATTTTTCAACTGGACAATGATTTCCAAAATAAGCCTTAAACTCATTGATCCACTGATTTTAAATGAAACTAGATTGTATACAACATGTAATTACCTATATTCGAATGATGCTATTGAATTCCTAAGCTTGAACAAGTGACAAATTTTAGTCCATTTATATGGATTCAAGCATCACAAGCAGGATGATAATATATCACAACATATTTCTAATTCAAAACTAAAGGATCTATAGTCCTGATCAAGTATACCTATATGCAAGTAAGAGGATTGTCCTATTCAGTTATAATGCTTCCAAAGCAATTAATAAAAATCTATCATCTAAACATAAGGATTTACTAAGCAGAACAGTATTTCACATGAAGCAAACAATCATAACTACATTGAATGAACTACATCTTCAAATCTTCTCTTCTTATTCCTTTCTTCAATTCAGAACTTCAGTAATACATAGGGAATTTCAGGAGATGTGTACCTGGAATTTTGAAAGTAAATAGAAGTAGGGAAGCAGTAGTTAACAACACAACAGATCAGCAATATAACAGTAGTAGCAGAAATCAACACCAACAAATACTCAACAAACCAATTTTCAAACCCCAGCCAATGATATGTAACAACCGAACTCATTTTCAATTAACAAATGACTCAAACTTCAAACCAAACTTCTACAACCCACACCTAGTCCATTATCATTCCAAATGAGAGATCACTGTTTTTCAGAAGTTAAAGAAAAGAAATAGAAATCCTCGAAGCAATTTCAATAGAACAGTAACACAGTCTGTGTATGTTTTCTGAAGTTTTTTATCACTCAAGTTCTCTTCCTCTCTTTTACTCTATAACTGCATTTTTCAGAGTGTTCGAACTATTCGCTTTCAGTCTGATTTCCTGCCCTTAAAGTGGGTATCCAATTAGTACACAATCCATTAGAAACTTATCTTTTCATTTTTTTTTAATTACCCCATTACCCTATTGCATTTTCATTTAATCAGTAATGCCTATAACTGTCCCTAAAATTAGCAAGAGTGCGGTTTCCATTACCTCTATTATTTCTGTATTATATACTATCTAGGTTGACCTCTAAGCTTCTGCTAATTACCCCTTGGGCCAAACGGACATGGGTCAATTTGACCCAATGGTCCAATTTCACAACTGGGCTTGCCCTTCTTTCCCTAAGCTGGTCAGAAAAAATTCCAAGGCTCGGACAAACCAATAAACTAATTGAAAGTTTGAATTACTAACAAATATAAACATTTTCACTAATTAACTCCTAGACTAAACAATCTAGTAAACCGGAACTACTAAAATAGTGAACTAAATTACGAATTAACATTACTGGTTAAACAAAAACTGATTTAGAAATAATCATGCATAAACAATGATTCTGGAAAACTAGATAAAAAATAAAAAGAATCAGGAGGAGGAGAATAGATGATGATGGAAATAAAACTTAAAATAAACAAAAATAGTAACAGAAATATACCTTGAAATTATCTCAAACTGAAAAAAAAAAAAAAAAAGGAAGAAATCTTCGATCCTTCTAAATTTCTAGCCACGTTTGATGTTAATTATGTGTTCTTGTCAAGAACACACGAGTAAAATCAAACTTGGCCTGGAATTTTAATACCAGCTCGATTCGGGGCAGTTTCAGGATTTAGGGTTAAACACTTGATCTAAAATTCGACAGGTTTGGGAAAGATTCGAGGGAAGGTGATTGGGGGTTTGGAAAGAGGAGAATGAGGGGAGTATTTGGTGTCAATTTGGAGGCTATCGGAGCCGGCGCCGCCACCAGAAAAGGGGAGGATTTGGTGGCGGCGGCTAGGGTTCCTCGTCTCTGAAGGATACGAGTTTGAGAGAAAATGAGGAGGGGGGGGTGTTTCAGGGGTTTGTATATATCAAAAATGGTTTAATTAATGTGGACCATTGGATCAATGGGAATCAATGGTCCAGATTAAACGGGGGGGGCAAAACGGGATTGTTTTGTTGCAGGGTAGGCTGGACCGGTTCGGGGGATGCGGGTCGGGTAAATAAACGGGTAACAGGGTAGGATCTCGGCCGTTTGATCGAATTAATCCAATGGCCTGGATCAATCAAGCCCAAACGACGTCGTTTGGTGTGGTTGGGGATGGACTGGACTAGGTCATGGAAACGGGCCGGTTCGAACGGGTTTCAGGGTATTTTTTGACGAGTTTTTGGGCTTGGGGTGGGTTTGGCCCAATTCTAATTTCCCTCATCTCTTCTCTTTTACTTTTCTTCCTAAATTATTTTTCCAAAATTAAAACCAAAGTTCTAAATTAAATTATAAATCCAATTAACTTTAAAATACTAATTAATGCTTAATAATAATTATCGCACATAATTAAATAACAAATTAAAAGAAAATACAAAATTCGACATTAATTACTAAAATGCAAAAAATACATTATTATTATTTTATTTTAATAATTGTTTTTTCATTTTTCTAAAACACTTAGTTTACCAATTAATTTCGAACTGTCTAATTAAATTATAAATACAATTGCAATATATTTTTGTATTTTTCATTAATTTAACCAACAAACATGCACACACAAATGCAAATAATTACAAAAAATATCACGAACATTCACAAAATTGCACATAAAATGAAAGATTGGTTTATTTTTATTTTTTTGGGAGTGATTCGTGTGAGGCAAAAATCACGTGCTCACAGCTGCCCCTCTTTGCTCGTAAACACGAAGAGTTTTTGTGCAAAGACAGAGTAAGCGGACACGAGCAATTTTTGCCCGATTGAATACTCCATGTGAACCATTTTTGAAAGATTTGACCAAACCTCTGCTTCAACGATTTCCTACATATCCTTGGCTAAAAAGGAATCAGGTCAATGTAGTTCGGGAAATTTTCGGTAGCTGGGACTACCATGAAGCTGTGGTTTACTGTTGCTACTGCTGCTGCTACTTGATGATCCCCTTGTTACACCATGCTAAAAGAAAAATAAAGAAGCTAGACTGAACTATAGTCTATAAATTACAAAGACTTATTCTCAAACATGTTCTGCGACCGTTGTTGCCTTGTCGCCTTGTATTTCTCTACAACAATTCTTTTGTTTCTGCCTTGCACCGACTTCTTGAGATGTTCTCCCCTTTCTTCAGGCGGGTACTTGATTGCTGATCCTTTAAATGTATCCTCTTGATTATCGTCGTATTCCTTTGTTATACGGGCGGGCTCCCGATTTCAAAACTTGAAAAGTATGCCTCTGTTCTCTAGGCGGGCTCCTGACTTCAAAACTTGAAAGCTGTCGACGCCCCCTTTTTCCTAAAGAGAGAAATCGGGTTCACAACATTTGGGAGGACAACTCTTTTCCCACTTTGGGAATTGGGTTTTGAGAGTTTGGAGAGTCGCCACCTAATGATTATAGTGCATTAGGACACTTTAAAAGAAATAAAGATAAAAAATCAGAGTTCGGGTAAGGGCTTGAAATTATCTCGAGGGGAAGGTGTTAGGCACCCCTCAAGATCCACTAGTGTGGTTCCCAGCTATGCTACAATTGTGACTTTAAATGCAAGCAAATAAATAAACAAACAAACATTGCAAACAAGGGGAACGGTTACAAATAAGAATGTGAAAAGGATTTAAAAGTGCTAAAATTTGGAAGGAAATAGTTTTTGTGATTAAAGAAGAGATACGCAAGTAAAGGAGAGGGGTTAAATAATTGGTACAAGTAACTTGAAAGAAGTACAAGGAACGGAAGTTGAAGACTGGATAGCTTTTAAAAATTCTGAAAAAATTATTAAACTAATAAAGGGGAACGGGGGGAGGGGGTCCTAGGTTTATACATTACATGGATCATTCTCACAACACTGGCACCTGATTGTACACATAGTGTTATTGTGTAATCATAATCTCCATGTCTACCCTTCCCACCCCGTTAAGGTATTGGAGCGCGGAATGGTATCGTTTGCCTATTGCATGCTACTACCCATCCCAAACTATCAGTCCCGGGGTATTAGGACTTCTAATCCTAAAAGGGGAAGAAAGGGATGGGGCCTTTATGGAGTTTAAAGGACAAAAATTCTAATCAACATTCAAAAAAAGCAAGTAACAAGTAGGGGGAATGAACAAACAAACAGGCAAGGCTCACATAAACCCCATAAATCAGATAACATATAGTTTGCATGCCTTTATACATACTGGTTTGGTCTTTTAAGAAAAATTAAAAATTAAGCAGCGGGCGGATTGGTTCAATACATACGTTTAGACAGGAAGCCTGCATTAGGCAACTTGGATCCACTTGTCAAAACTTAAGGTATTTTAAGCGAGTGATTCAGAAAGTACTGATTTTAGAAAAGAAATGAAAGGACTAATGTAGGAGAGTTAAAGGAGAAAATAAAGACTGTTTGAGTAAAACACAAGAGAGTTGCGAAAGAGTTCCAGAAAGTGAGAATATTTCAATGGAAAGACGAGTTGCAGGACTGTTTTCGAGAGACAATTTTAGGGACCGAGTAAAACATTTAGGTAGAAGATTTAAAAGAACTGTTTCTGAAGAAGGATGCAGATTTGAGGAGTAAAAAAAATACTGGGATATGAGAATTTTATTGAAAACATGACATTAAAACGTTAAAGACCGGTTGACAGAACGTTATTGCTTAAAACAAATCAGGCGAGTTTGAGACGAATTCCTATAGGCATGATATCTATATTTGATTTTAAGACCTGTTGTCGAACTGATGAAAAAGTGATTGTTTGATTACCCTACGATTTGCCTAACACATATGCACTTCCTATAGGCATGGTTTCTATATGCAACTGATTACATGAATATTAAGTCCTATAGGTAGGATTTCTAATGACTTGCAATATGATTAAACGTTAAACCCTATAGGCAGACTTTCTAGATGACTTGCAGCGTAATTAAGCGTTAAACCCTATAGGCATGAAATCTAGGTGACTGAATTAAAACGTTTAACAGACCTATAGGCAGGATGTCTAGTAAGGAAATTAAAGTCCTAAAGACATGATATCTACCCTTTTATCGATGCAAGAAAGTAAACCCCTCCCACACCTTTTTTTACTATATCCCCCAAATTTCATACAAAGATTATTTACAAATCAAACTAAAATTAAAGATACATCAAAAGCTAACAGCTGGATCCAAGCAGCCTAATTCAATCTTGATGTCCAACAACATGCGTTTAACCAATTCCGGGATCCAGATTTCCAAATCCTTCTCTTATCCAAAGTGTTTCAGAGTTCCAAGGAGCCTCAAGGGCTCCAGGTAGTGCTTACACTGGATAACAATTAGAGCATAATAGTGCAGTGTTGAATAGCCAGCCCTCAGGCATCCAAGTTCCGAGGGAGCTCCAGGGTCCCAAAGCATGGCTTACCAAAGGGGGCAGAACTTAGAACTAGGAATAAGTGCAAAGTGAGAGAGGGATTAGGGAACCATAGTAAATGGTAGTCATGCCCAGCCATGGGTGTAGACTGGCACAGCCATGACCAGTTGCTTGGTCCAAACAAATTAAGAGCAGACCATAGAGGTCAGACCTGAGTCTGGATGGTGATTAGGACACCACCAGACTTGAGTCAAGGCTCAGCACATAAAGGGGAAAGAGGAATGGGAATTGGTTTGAGTAAGGGTTAAAAAGAACTTAGTTCAAAGTCATGGGCAGCAATAATATGATGCTGCCATGACTGGAACTATACTCTCATACAAAGGGGTCAAAGGGAAAGGGTTCACATGAGAAAAGAGCACACAGAGTTGCAGAAATATGATGAAGGAAAGCATAACAGTCTAGAAACAGCCACATGGTGAAAGAGAGCATAACAGGCTAGAAAATAAACACATAGTGAAGGGGAATTATTTAACTAAGAATGACATACCAGATGCAAAGTACTAGAATAGCAGAACAATAGAGTACGCAGACAACAAGAGATCAGCAGGAGCAAACTCAAGTCTTCCGCAAATACTTGAGAGTTCAAAGAGAACTTGAGAATGTTTCAGAAAGTAAAAGGAGAAGAGGAGCAGGGTGCTCAATACTATAAGTGAGAAAAGAAATTTTGATTGTGAAAGAGTGCAGAAAAGTTGTATTTTTTGAATGTAGAAGTAATGCAGAGAAAGTAGTGAATTGAGAGTCTGACTGTCCTTTTTTTTTTTGAATTCTCCCCTATCTTTTTTTTTTTTGAATTCTCCCTTGTCCCCAAGAGCAGAAAGAGTAGTCCCTTTTTATAGTGCAGAAGACAAGTAAGAAAAGAGGTAAGAAAATAGTTTTCAATCAATCACATAGGATTTCCCTTTAGTTAAGGGATTTGATTTCAAATGGGCATGGGATAATTAAGGAAAGAAAAACAATTAAAAATCTTTCCAAAGTATCATAACACAGGTAAATACACAGAGTTTATTTAAGGCAAGAATCCTATGGTACATGATTTGTGACAAATAAGGCAAGTAGATCAATTAAACAGCCAGTAAATTGAAAGCTTTGTTCGAATGAACTTAGTCAAAAAAAGGGTGAGGAAAAGTTCAATTGGAAAAATCAGTAACAAATCAATCGAGCCTTATTAAAAGGAAATTGGAATCAATTACAAGTTGTCAGAACCCTTTTTGAAAGAAAAACCCTCATATATAAGCACACAAGTGTCAAACAAGAAAGAAAAGATTAGCATAGACAGTTTCAAAATCATAAGCAAAGGAAAGTTCTAGCTCAGTTTATAGACCCAACATGAGTTTAAGAGAGCCCAGGGTCCTAAATAGAACCCCAGTCCCAACACAGAACCAAAAACTCGCAAAAGTCCCAAACCCTAGGTTTTTAATTCGAGTAGGGTACAGAAAGGAGAAGGCAAATCATTGAAACAGAATCAAGGTCTCTTTCAGAGCACACAGATACAATAGCAAGTTCGAATCAACATAGTGAAAAATCATAAAGAACAGGTTTAAGAAAAGCTTAGAACTCAAGCAAGTTCAGGAGAAAAAAGAGGTGACATAAAACTTAGGAACAGTAGATAAAATAGGTTTAGAACTCAAACACGGGTCCGGTAAAGGCAAACAAGACTCAGTAAGAAAATAGTAAAGGAACACATAAGATAGACATGTAAAAACATGCTATAGAAACCAGTTGAAGAAATAACAGAGCACAAATAGAAGCATATACGTAATGACGGCAAATAGGAGAAGACATGCGAGGAAAGGATACAAGACATAAGCGAAAACTCATAAAACATGGCATAAATAGACAGATTCACACAAAGAAAGAAGAAAAAGAAGAAACGAATATCGTTTAAGATTTTGAAAAAACCTAAATTGAAACAGACTAGTTTTGGAAAGAAAATTAGGGAAAAGCTTTAAAACCTCGAGTATAACACATGTCTAAGAAAATAAAGGAAGAAGGAACCTTGAACAAGCTTTTAGGGTTTCTCAGAAACCCTAGCAATGAGAAGGCTTGGAAAGGATCTGGCTTGGAGTAAATCTGAGCCATATCTAAGCTCTTGAGGCTCGAACACGTCGGAACAGAGCCGGAGAAACCATAGGAGCACAGATCGGTGGATGATCTGAACAGGCATCGTTGAGGTCAGACTTCAAAACCTTAAACAACCAAGGCCTGGGGGTTAAAGCAGGTGAGCACAGGCTGTCCATAGCCTGAAAAGCCATGGACTCCGGTGAGATTAATCGGAAAAGACGAGGGAGATGATTAGGGTTTCGAGGGCTTGAGAGCATTTGCAAGAAGGGGAGGGTATGAAGGTGGTGGTCGAAGGGGAAATGAGGGTTAGGGTTAGGTCGTGTAGAATTAAAAAGGAAAGAACGAATGAGGGCCGTTGATCAAAATGATCAACGACCAGGATTGAAAAATACAAACGGACGGGTTTGTTAATTGGGTCAGGGGTAGGGTAAAAAATTGAATTGGGTCGTCGATTTGGGGCCTTATTTGGGGTCAATTCGGTTTAAGATTAAAACGAAATTGAGGCTATAATTGAAATGAAATGTGGCCAAAATTAAAATAGCCAGTTTTCCCCCTGTTATTTTATAAAAATAGTAAAAATGATTTTAAAGGAAAATTGAAGATGCTGACCCAATTAATAATACATATGTATTAATTAAAAAATATTAGAACTAATTTTATAATTATAAAACACTATTAATCGTAGAATAGGCTATAATTGCATTTATATGCAATTAGCTTTTAAAAATAACGAGCAATTTTGTAAAAATGTACAAAAATCACCTTAATTATATTTTGGTGTAAATATGAGAATAAAATAAATTATTTGCCAATAATGATAGTCTGGAAATAATTATTGAATTTTGAACTATTAAAATAGACAACAAATTGATTCTAAGAACTTTAAAAAAATAAGAAAAATACCAAAAGTCTTGGGAATGCTTATATATGCATGGATATACTATTTTGAGAACATTTGGGTGTATAAAATACATAGGGAAAAATTGGGTATCAACAGCTGCCCCTCTTTACTCGGGAAGGATGAAAAAGTTGTCGGGTAAAGATGTGATGACCAATTTTGACCGGAAGCGGCATTTTGAAAAGAATTTGACCGAGCTCTGGTTTTTGAGCCGCCTACATATCCCTGGTTTTACAGGAATCAGGCCGTATGAAGTTCAGGAACCATTTACGGAACATGCCGACGGATGTTTGAAAGGACGGACGCGACGCTCGGAAACAAGAGGCGTTTTGAAGTTGATCGGTTGCGAGAACCGGAACGGAGTCACTCCTGCTAAGATGACCATTGCTAGCCGGTGTACCTGCAAGTGAGCAATACAGGTGCATATTATGCATAAACTTAAACATGATGCAAGTTCCCATCGGACCATGAATGTTGTCTTTGGACGGTTAGGATGACGTCCTCAGACCATAATGTCCTGGGCCCTGAAGCGCAAAATTGAAGGATTCGCAGGCTATGAAATGATGTTCTTGGGCTATGATAATGGTGCCTCCGAACCATGATGCCTTTGAATAATGATGGGCAAGATATAAAGTGGGATCCTTAGGCCATGGCATAGTGTTCTCGGGCTATGAAGATGGTGCCTTCGAATGATGACGCCTTTGGATAGTTTGGCAATATTTCATCCCATGAAATGCAATATTTGGCAGTATTTCAGTCGACGCGAAAGCGTAAATGGCGATATTTCAACCGACAAAAAAATTTAAATGCAGTGCGGCGATATTCCAGCCGATATGATGGCAATATTTCAGCCGATAGAAAAATTTAAATGTAGTGTGGCGATATTCCAGCCGATATGATAAGTAAAATGGCGATATTTCAGCCGATAGAAAAATTTAAATGCAGTGCGGCGATATTTCAGCCGATATGATGGTGATATTTCAGCCGATAGAAAATTTAAATATAGTGCGCCGGTATTCCAGCTGATATGATAACTAAAATGGCGATATTTCAGCTGATAGAAAAATTTAAATGCAGTGCGGCGATATTCCAGCCGATATGATAAGTAGAATGGCGATATTTCAGTCAATTTGCAAGATGTAAATGAAAGGGCGGTATTTCAGCCATGCAAGAAAGATAAAGTGGTGGTATTTCAGCCATGCAAGAAAGATAAAGTGGCGGTATTTCAGCCATGCAAGTGGAGGTAGAGCTTAACCTGGGAAGGCAGAAAGGGTAGCCTTATGCAGATAATGCAGGATGGAGACAACGCTTAGTCTCGGAAGGCAGAAAGATCGCCTTATGCAATGCAGATAATGCAGCTGGAGATAATGCTTAGTCTCGGAAGTTAGGAAGGTAGCCTTATGCCATGCAGATAATGCAGATGGAGACAACGCTTAGTCTCGGAAGGCAGGAAGGTAGCCTTATGCAGATGATGCTAAATGGAGACAATGCTCAATCTCGGAAGGCAGGAAGGTAGCCTTATGCAATGCAGATAATGCAGATGGAGATAATGCTTAGTCTCGGAAGTTAGGAAGGTAGCCTTATGCAATGTAGATAATGCAGATGGAGACAACGCTTAGTCTTGGAAGGCAAGAAGGTAGCCTTATGCAATGCAGATAATGCAGATAGAGACAACGCTTAGTCTCGAAAGGCAAAAAGGTAGCCTTTTGCAATACAGATAATGTAGATGGAGACAATGCTTAGTCTCGGAAGGCAGGAGGGTAGCCTTATGTATTGCAGATAATGCAGATGGAGACAACGGTTAGTCTCGAAAGGCAGGAAGGTAGTCTTATGCAATGCAGATAATGCAGATAGAGACAACGCTTAGTCTCATAAGGCAGAAAGGTAGCCTTATGCAATGCAGATAATGCAGATGGAGACAATGCTTAGTCTTGGAAGGCAGAAAAGTAGCCTTATGCAATGCAAGAAATGCAGATGGTAGTAAAGATTCTTAACTGATTGCTGGTAACTGATTGTGATTTTGCGGCTGCTAGGGAATATTGCGCGCGGGTAGCAAATGCGAATAGGTGCGATGGTTTAATGTGATTGCGTAACATGTCTAGTAACTTTGTGACTTGGGTGCCTGCATTCGAAGAAAAATCATGAGTTTTGTAATGGGGAAAAAGTTAGTTCGTTTTCCCGTGGCCTCCGACGTTGCATATCATTGGGGTAGCATTGCTATAATGCAGTTATCATAGTTATGCATGATTTAACAAATATAACGTAAGTAGAAAATAGTTTTGTTTAAATGAACTAACGACTGCGACGTGGTTCAAAACATTGCAACCTCTCTTGCTCCGGAATTTTGAGGGTCCTCCTCAAAATTCTACCCCAGTTTACTAGGTTGGCACTTCTGATGGCTGCGCTAAATGGCTGAAGAATCAACTTCGGAATTTTGAGGGTCCTCCTCAAAATTTTGCCCCAGTTTACTGAGGTGACATCCCTGGCGATGAGTGGCTGAAGACTAGCTTCGGAATTTTGAGATTCCTCCTCAAAATTCTGCCCCAGTTCCAATAATAGGGGGAAATGAGATTTTTATTAAATTGTGACCGAACCCATAGGGCTGCCTACGTATCCCCTCTTAAATGGGAATCAGGTCAGGCGTAGTTCAAATTACATCATAAATAAATCATAGATGGTTACACATTGTATCGTCTCACTGCATCTGAGTTGATTGGCTTTGGCCAGACTTCTCCGTCCATTTTTGCCAGAATAAGGGCTCCACCAGTTAGAACCCGGTGAACCATGTACGGACCTTGCCAGTTGGGAGAGAATTTCCCCTTGGCTTCATCTTGATGTAGGAATATTTTCTTCAATAGCAGCTGCCCCGGTGTAAACTTCCTTGGCTTAACTCTTTTGTTAAAGGCTCTGGACATTCTGTTTTGATACAACTGACCGTGGCAAACTGCATTCATTCTTTTTCCATCTATAAGGGCTAACTGCTCGTAGCGACCTTTTACCCATTCTGCGTCATCCAACTCTGCTTCTTGTATAATCCTTAGGGAGGGAATCTCTACTTCAGCGGGAATGACTGCCTCTATACCATAAACTAGCATGTAGGGAGTTGCCCCGGTTGATGTACGGACCGTGGTGCGATATCCCAGCAAAGCAAATGATAACTTCTCATGCCATTGTTTGTGACTTTCGATCATCTTTCTTAGTATCTTCTTGATGTTCTTGTTGACTGCCTCTACAGCTCCATTCATCTGAGGCCTGTAGAGTTCTTGTGCTTGATCTTGAATGCCTCACACATTGCTTTCATCAGATCACTGTTGAGGTTTAAACCGTTATCAGTGATGATTGATTCTGGAACCCCGAACCGGCAAACAATACGGTCACGGACGAAATTTACCACAACTTTCTTAGTTATTGCCATGTATGATGCTGCTTTAACCCATTTGGTAAAATAATCAATTGCCACCAGGATAAATCGGTGCCCGTTTGATGCGGCAGGCTCAATAGGTCCGATAACATCCATTCCCCAGGCGACAAATGGCCACGGTGAGCTAGTTACAGTAAGCTCATTTGGAGGCACCTTTATCATGTCTGCATGTATCTGACAGCGGTGGCACTTGCGAACGTACTGAATACAGTGTGTTTCCATAGTCATCCAAAAATAACCTGCTCGGAGTATCTTCTTTGCTAAGACAAAACTGTTCATGTGTGGCCTGCATGTCCCTGCGTGCACTTCGTCCAATAGTCTGGTTGCTTCTTTTGCGTCGACACACCTTAACAAACCCAAATTGGGAGTTCTCCTGTACAGGATTCTGCCGCTGTGAAAGAAATTGTTGGATAATCTACGAAGTGTGCGCTTTTGAGTAGCGTTGGCAAGTTATGGATATTCCCCTATGGTCAAATACCTTTTGATGTCGTGGAACCATGGCTTTCCGTTCGCTTCTTCCTCAACGTGGGCACAATAAGCTGGCTGATCATAGATCCTTATTGGGATGGGGTCAATGTAATTCGTATCTAGATGCTGGATCATGGATGATAAAGTGGCTAATGCTTCAGCGAACTCATTCTGGACCCTAGGGACATGTTGGAATTCTGTCTTTGTGAATCTTTTCCTTAACTCCTGTATGTGATGCAAATAAGGGAGTATCTTGGAGTTTTTGGTGGCCCAT
>MU733123.1:26759-56917 GCA_026770625.1 Nicotiana glauca | reverse complement strand
AATCAAACGCCTATAAATAAGGCAAGTCCGAACTCGGGGCATAGAATTTTTCAAATGAATTCGCAATAAAATACTACGTTTTATATTTTTGAATTATTGTTGTTGTGTCAGTTAAAATAATTAGGTGGGCCAAAAATAAAGAGGTAATTCGCAGTAAATTAATGCGAATTGCTAATTCGCATTAATTTACTGCGAATTGCCTCTTTTATTTTGGCCTGGCACAAGTGCATAATAAAAATAATAATTTAAAGGTAATTCGCAGTAAATTACTGCGAATTACATTTTCAAAAAAAAAAAATTTATGATTTCGCAGTAAATTACTGCGAAATAGGTATAAAAGGAACTTTTTTTTCTTTAGCATTAAAAAAGTAATTTGAGTCCAATTTATTATCATTTCGGTTTCGGACTCTAAGAACTTCAATCTTCAAAAGTGAACCGTTGAGACATGAGATGTGAAAGTATGCAATATTGATTATCACGAAGTTTTCTGTAATAAAACAAAAATTATTTCCGCATCGAGTGGAATATCAACAAATCTCATGGAACACGGATGACTTTACGAGATTCCAATAAGATTTGGGAAAATAATTGAACAAATGTTGCATGTTCTGTTACATGAGAAACAATGTACTTTGAAACTACTAAGCCTGTAACAATTTTCCCGCTTGAATACACTCAAAGCTGAGAAGGGCCTAGTCCAAAAATAAAAATGTCTATGATTAGTTACCATGGAGACTGCAATGGCTTCTCCAGTAATAAAATGATTAGAAGTTCCATGTCATGGTTATCAGTGAGGATCTACGGAAAGAAGAATGATATTAATGGATCAAAAATCAGTTAAATAGACGCTCAACTATGTATGCTTCCTCGCACGACCGCTGGAAGGAGCAGCATCCTCTTTCCTAGTACCAGATGCCTCAGGCTTCCTTGCCCACGCAGGTGCACTGTCTGGCTCATAACGATAATCGTAAAAGAGTTCTTCTCCAGCGCAAATTCTTTCATTGGCAAAGATACCAACTCTGTGATCTCCAGCCACCATCATGACCTATCGAAGAGTTGAGTCAGCAACGCAGAAATAGGAATTCTACCATGGCCTCGAAGTTTTATATAAATTTAACTACCTTAGCATAGCAATTTGGAACAGGAGAATGATTTGCAAATTTTAGTTTATCACCCTTCCGATGAGCATCAAGCACAAACTGCACCGGAAAAAAGATAAGAAGTTCATATGAGTTGGCGGCTGAGACCATTAATTCTACGGACAAAAATACAAATAGCGGAGTATAGAGGGTGTTATGTCTCATGCCTGATCATTTAGATTGAATAGAAATGAAGAATTTTCACGATCATAAATCTTGCCACGCTTGTCAGCTTCACGGTGTGAAATTAATTCACCTGTGTACTCCCCAAGGTATTCGTGCTTTCCAACAGTATTCTGAAAGTAATGCTTAAAGATGAGGCCACCAGAAACATGTTTCCACTTTATGTCAACCCGTCATGTTGTCAGATCTTACCTTCAAGAAAGCTCCCCAGCCAGAAACATCAGATCTACCAAGAAGAACCTGTAGATGAATATAAGTCATCACAATCAGCCTAGAGCTGAGATTTGGCAACTTTCATTCTTAACTTAGAACACCATTGAGAAGGTGGGAAAGGAGAAGGAAAGCAGAAGCTTCCTTTTGATGACTAATTACAGCAAAAGCTCAGATGATACATAAAACTATAAATGTGCCATATAGCAACAGAGATGTTTACCAGGTGAAGGTAGCATATAAGATTTTGAACCACATTGATCTACAGATAACTAATTGGCCATGGAAGCATATATGGAGAACCAAGATTCCCTACAAGGTAGCTTGTTTCACTTGGCTACTAGCAAAGGAGGCTGTCTTAACCCATGATAATCTCATAAAGAGAGGGATCTCATTGTGCTCAAGATGCTTTCTATGTGGGGAAAATGCTGAGACAGTTAGCCATCTATTTTTACATTGCATTGCAAGATAACAGAACAACTATGGAAAAATTTTATTAGCCTCAGGGGTATCTCATGGACAATGCCCTGTAGGGTTACTGAAGTTCTTTTCAGTTGGGATGAAACTGGAGCTGAAGCAACAACAAACAGAGATAGATGGAGGACTGTCCCAGCAGAGAGGAATTCTAGATGTTTTGAGGACAGAAGCAACTCGGTGCAGAAGATCAAGCTTAATTGTGTTCTACTCTTTTGTTTATGCTGTAAACAGATTTACACAGAAGGTACTGTGTCAATCTTAGATATTCTAGGGTCTTGCTAGGATTGCATACCAGCTCTCTTATTTGCACTTACCTGTAAATATGGTTTTCAGTACAACCTATGTACTGATTTTATTAATATATACAAATGTTATCAGTTCAAAATAAAACCTCAAAATGAATACAGCAAGATTTTTTTCATTTAGGGTGGACCGTCACAGCAAAGTACTAGAGAACGAAGGAAAGGGCCTTCTTGTCAATTAGGACCAAACCAGAAACATTCTTAAGGATTGACTCAACAATCTAGCCAGGGAAGAAGTTGAACGTAAAAGATTAAGAGAGGTCATCTAATTCAACAGCACACAAATTTTCAAAAGAAAAATCTTTTCCAGATAGAGGACAGAGGACAGTAATAGAACCCAATAAAAGAATGTATACCCATTGGATAAGAAACTTTAATCCAAAAATTGATACCCCCTTTACGGAGAAAAAGGAAGACCCAGTAATGATTACTTGTCTCTGTGGCAAAATTTCACCAAATTCAAGAAGAAATAACAAATATAAGTATACCTTTTGTTGCTGTTTGAGAAGAAGCTTCATATTCCTGCATTCATGACTATCACCTCTTTGCGGAGGAACCCCAAGAGTACCATCACCACAACTGGGAAAGCCAAACAACATGCACGTGAATTATTTGCGAAAAGAGACGAGTGCTAAAACATACATATTTTGTTCATTTTGGAAGATAAAACTATTGTTAAAGTCCGCACAAGACAAGCATTATATGAACTGTTTAGCTTGGCAGTTAAAAATAGTTACTGCTAAGTTTGTAATACTAATTATTGCTAATGCAAAAAGGTTTAGTCCTTCAATTGGCATACCCACAACCCGAAAAAGTAGAATTAAGGCTTTGGAAAAAAATGGTGAGATTTGGGACAAAAAAGAACTCCACTACCACTTTCCTCTAGAAAGGATCAAGATGATTAGCAAGTACTAACCCAAGGCAGGTATACAGAAGATGGGCGATCCAACCAAGGAAAAAAACTATTAAAGATGTCTGTGGGCACTAGAAACAGTTTCTGCTATGGTATTGCTAATCTAAATTAATAGCTTAAAGGAACTAGAAAGCAACAGAAAATAACAGCACGGCTGATAGAACGCACCTGATCCAACAATTTCGACAAACATCAGGATCACATTCCCTGCCTGCAGCAAAGCAAGGGCATTGACGGCTTCTACATTGACTTTTGGCACAATGACAACCACGAAACCTATTTTTGCAACTCTTTGGGCATCTAGGAATAAAAATAGCAAAGCACTCGAGGAACATTAGCTAATCAAAGCATTAAATCTGTAATAACAAAGAGATGTATGACAAAAGATACAAAGTCTGAGGTTGTGAATTTCAAAAGTGGTACCCCAGTGTCTGCTTCACGGTTCTCATAGCAATTTCTTTTTTGGTAAGAAGCAATGTTCAATGAGAAAATCTCATAGTTACTCATAGCAATTTCAAGAGAACAATGCTGACTTACCCACAGTATTTTTCACAGCAGGTCCCATTTACAATGCAGGGACATTCTTTTCCACAAGGGCCTTGACAGCCACATGGATTAAACTGCCGACAGGGTTGATCCTTCCTCTCAGAAATCCGTTTCCTAATTGCATGATATCCAGCGGATTTCCATGTGTATTTTAAACGGCGAACTCTGCCTCTTCTACGTAAAAATTTGGATCTTCTTCGAGGTTCATTACCCTAAAATATATTATGAATTTATTATCACAACAGGATTTACCTAAGTGGCTTATGATTCAACTTCCCTTACCAAAGCAGAACAATTTTGAGAAAAGTAAACACTGACCATGATTTCCTGACCATCGTTGGAACCACCTTCAGGACCGCCATTCATCCCATCACATGCTCCTGAGAATAGCTTATTCCCAGATTTGTTCATATACTGGAAAACCTCCCAGCATGTCTTCAAACCATTCATGAGATTTCGAGCTATCAAACAGCTGTATAACAAATAAAGTTGATAATCCAAGTTAAAACAAAAGGTGTAATGATACAAATGAGAAAGGCACTCACAACCAATGAAACACAAAGGAGTTCGTCTGTAGGTTAGTCATCTCATAAAGTTTGGACAAATAGCCATACCCTAAGTTTCTAATTTCTGAGAGTGAAGAAAATCACTGCCTTAAGGGTAGATATGATACTTCTCTTGCTGCACAAACTAACAAATGACCCCAGGATAAATTTACATTATCTCTCATTTAAGGATTGCAAATAGTGACTAGAAGATTGCATTATACGAACTTTGAGCAGTCTGATATCTTGGTACACAGTAGACTCGGTGGCAACCAAATAATCAAGGTTGTGAGTTGATAACAGACCAAGTTGGACAGGTGAACTTATATGATGGCCAATGGGTAACAATAAATAAATAAACCATACATTTTCATTAATTAGGAGGCAGTAAAACAGGACTGGAATCCACAGCATCAAAGAAAGCTATCCAAGCCAGCTTTTCTTTTTTCCCCTTGTTTGGACAACGGTGGTATCTAGGCCAACTTGTGTGCTTGCTTTTCGAAAGCTAGCACAAGGCATCTAACTAATATGCTGAACATCATTTTCTTTTTTAGTCAGAAGGCAGGCAATGTGTAGTGATAATTTCACATCTTATAACACAAAACGCCAAAACTTATAAAGATGCCCCACGTATATGGAAGCAAAATAAGCAAGAGCAGAGATATAGCAAAGCATAGTTTTGGAGTTTACCAACCTGCTTCTACCAAACATTTCTACACCCTTTTCAAACAGAGCCTTTTCAATGGGTCTCCAAGATTTAGCACTATCTATTTCTTGTTTGCAGTTACTCTCACCCACATATTCACTTTTCCTCGACAAGTCATCACAATTTGTCACAGGTTTGTCACTGGTAGCTTCCAGCAATTGGCAACCAAAAGCCTCTCCTTGCAAAGAATTTTTACTGTCCAAAACTGGAGAGTTTTTCCTCCTGGACCTTTTAGCACTATTACATTGTGTTTTTAGTGAAGATGGACTCACATCTTCATTTTCCTTCTGTGAAATAGAATGAAGATTCAAATCTTTGGAACCTAGACTTTCACTTGCAACAGAGTCGGATTCTAAAGCTGTCATTTTCTTCTGCCTTTTCTTAATGGCAACCAGAACATGTTCAGCTATTCGCTTGCTGTTCCTTTTGTTGCTCCCATCTTTACTGGCAGATTTGCTTTTCAATGGAGATGAAGAGTGCTCATTAGGAGTGACATTATTTATGAGTCTAATCTCTGAATCACTGCTCTCCGAGGTGTTTTTCGCATTTGATGGAGCACCTTCACCTTGTGAAGACTTTGATCTTCTCGACACATGCTTCCTACCTGGCATCTGAGTATTATTAGCAACGTCAGATGGCACGACAGATTTTCTGCCATGAGTAGCATTCTGAGGACAGATCACTGTAGCATTACTTTCGAACTTCATAGCCTGAAGTGCATAGAAAAGCAAATAAGATTTGGAGGTAGTACGACCAAAAAAGCGATACAAAAACCAGCATACCTAATTTGTACTGCTAGAGTTTTTAGACATAAGAAAAAAAGCAGGAAGCCAAATTAATCCTCAAATGTCTAGAAATTGTACAGTTTTAGAGAGGAAAGATACCAGATTGTAGCAATTTGGACCACAGGGCTCCATATCTGCATTAGAGCAGTACCATGGTAGTTGTTTTTCAGCCTAATTAATGTAAAAAGACATCATAAGCATCCCATTTCGAGTACATACAGTTCCAAGGTAATGAAACATCTGTCGGAAGACCAATAACGTACAGGAAAAATAAGATCCTGTGAACATCCATGTAATCTACAATCAAAGACCTGCCAGTGTGGGCAAAATGAGAAGGAAAACATATTATAAGTAGGAAGAAACACGAAACCGAAAAAAAACAACGAGAAGAGAAGATTCGATATAACATTTATGTGGTAGTTTGGTAAACAAAAAGTAAGAGGAATAACCAAAGATATACTTACAAGACATCGACGACAAAATAGATTATCAAAAGAATCCATAGCGGCATCAAGATCTTTGGCAAGATATAAATCTAAAGAACTTTCCATGCACTCATTCTTTGAAGTGCCTGCATTATCTTTCTTAACAAGATCTTCATATCTTGCCTGTATAAATGTTTGATGGTGTTTTATCTCTGTAAAGCCAGCAAAAACCAAAAAATGGGAAACAGCTGGACCAGAGTTCGCACTATGACCAGTTTTATTAGATAATGGATGCTTAATGACAAAGTGTAACAAATATCAAACCAAGTGTGTACCTTCACTTCACTAGGTTTTCTTGACAAGCACCGTCCTAGCAATTCCAACACACTGTCGGACAAGCCAACTTCTTTGATAGTCATTCTGCAAATAAGCAGACAACGATACATTATCTTGACCATCGTATTCGAGACATAAAAATCTAGATCAAGTTCTACATTCAGGGATACATAAAAACAGGACTTAGCTTAAGTCTGGGAAGTATTATCAAACAATTGCAGTAGATTTAGACAGATTACAAGCTTAAAAATTTGGCACAGCCTTTATAAATTAAGAGAATACGGTCACCCATACTTGGCATCATTAACAGTAATTAATACAACTGTCATGATAGCATGAGATTAAAAATGTGGAAGCCACCTCAAGATTAACTACAGTCAGATTGTGATGATCTTGCTTCAAAGTAATTAGTAAGCGCCATAGGCCCAATGTCAGAACTTTCTCTACACAACTGGAAAGTATGTTTTTTTTATGGTAAGGGAATATTAGTTCTCAAGGTATAATATTCACAGTGGAGAAAGAAAAAAAATAGCTATGACATACGTAACAGGTAAATCTTTCCTATGGGAATATTACTGAACCAAAGTGGAGGAAAATATTGATGGAACTATCTAGTACTAATCCCCTAGCTAAAGAATACGTAATCCTTCAGAGAAACATGACGCCATTGTTTCATGTGGAAAACGTTTTCTCTGAAGAAGATTCTCCATCTACCAGAAAGAAAAAGAAATTACTAAAGGGCACAATTGACTTCGGGTAGCTTAATGTTACCAACCGCAGCATATAATCTTCGGACTCTGCAAACACCTTCTTTTCTTCTTCTTCTTCAAGTACTTCTTCATCACTATCACTACAAATTAAAGTTTCTCCACCATTCTGGTCATAATAAATTCTTCTACGACCAACCACAGATTGATCCTCACTCATTCTCTGATTTCTGCAAAACTCAATGTAGGACCAGAAAAATTAAAATATCAAGATGAGAAGGAACTGGCAATAGCTACAATGAACACTTTGACACCTACAACTATCAAAATGGTGAAGTGGCTTTGTTACTTGAAATTTTAACATTTAGAATCCCAGTTATTTCCTGGCTTTGGACATAAAAAAGGCAATAAGGAAAAGAGCTAAAGACATTTGAGACAGCCCTATCGCTGAAAACCAATGCAAATAACCCACAAAAAGACATGCATCAATTTCTCCATTCTGCCTTCTTGGAGGCATCTTCTAATAATAAAGAGACTGTACAAACTACTATGTAAAACAAGGATACATCAACAAAGCTGATTGTGTGGAAGGCAACATGGAAGTTGATGCCACTTTGTCTCTTTTGGAGTATATGGAATGAACACGATAGGAGGTTGTTTCATAATAATAGTGGGAATGATGTCGAAGCATTAAAAAGTCTTTTTTATTTCACTTGTATTTTTGGTGTAAAGAGAAAAGCAAGCTTGGTGGAAGAAAGTGTATCACCCAGACAGACGCACATTTTGTACATATTGTTGGACACCGAATTGGTGTTTATTAATGAAATTCTTTGACTTACAACAATATCAAAGTTCTCTGTGAAGAGGGAGGAACAAAATCCAACACATAACCACTTAATCAATATTGATATACTAAGATCAGGTTCACATATCCAGAAACACAGGCATCAACTAAAATCCACTACTGCACTGATCTATAGCCTGTGGGAATAATAATCATAAAGAAGATGGTCCTGAAGTCAAGGATATTAAAGTTATATCTAAGATCATACAAGAGATTAAGATAAAAGCTGCTATAGACTATAAATTAAGAGGATAGGCAGTTCCTTTTTCTTTTCTTTTATTGATACGTAAGAGGATAGGTGGTTCTACTTGGCTGTCATTACAGAATACAAGCATTGGATAAAAAGTCCTATTCTGGGTATGAGATTAAAAGTTAACAAACTAATCGAAGACGAGAATAATGATTAATAGCTATTCTCAAGGCATATACAGTTTTAGAGGAACCTCATTAATATAGCTGGGGTGGACGAAACCACAAGCTGTTAAGGAAGCAAAATTCAAACTTGAACATCAGATGTGTACTTTGTCAAGACAACTTAACACACCTATCCAAGAAAATCCATGTAGTATATGGAGGTATTCTTTTCTCTTCTGGAAGTTTAATGGGACGTACGGCGTTCTTGACTGCAATACTTGATCCTAAAAGAATTGCAGAAGTGGCATATCCGTCATCTTCAGAGCTATTGCTATCATCATCTCCATTATTGGTATCAATGCCATTTTGCATATCAATTGCATCCTTCTGCCTTTTCGATAGTAGATCAATTGTTCTGTCAGCACCAAAGATTTCAAGAGATTTTCTCTCTGTTGCCAAATTGTAAAGATCCTTTGTCAGATTCTCCAACTTTTGTGTATTTCCGTCTACCCTTTTCTGCGAAGAGAAGAAAACGGGTCTCATTAGCTCAAATATAGTAAAGTACCTTTAATCAAAATTCAGAACTGATTATTGGACAGAATTCGGAATAAACTGAAAGACAGAAAAAGAAAGAGCACCTTTATATAATCAGCACGTTCAGAAGCAACTTTTTCCTTCAAAGAATTAATAACTGATAATACTTCCTCAGGTTCTACAGTTGCTTCTTCAGGTTGCACATTCTGTCAAGAAAGTATGATCCCATTAAATGATAATGTTTCAATTTTACAGTAACATCAACAATGCCTCAACCCAAACTAGCAGCCATTCGCCATATGAATCTTCAATAACCATTCCACTCCAATTGGATATGTACCATTACAATTTTGTATATTGAAAAAAGGAAAGAAGGAATTAAGTGTGGCAAGAGAAATAACAATTAACAAATATTGGAATGCACATGCAATATATGGTTTTACTTCCTCAAAATAGGCGAGAGCCCCCCACATGCGACCTAAGCAAAAACACTCGAGCAGAAGATACCAACTGAGAGACACTCAGGTATGAAAATAACCCTATGCGATCCAAAAGAAATAATTCTAAACACAACTAAACAAATAATGCCATAGAAGCCTTAATTAAATGTTTCTGAAAAATCTCAAAGACTAAGAGAACAAGATATATAGACAAACCCATACTACTAGTATTGTACTCGAGTACACAACACTCTGAGGAAAGGGGTAAATGCACTAAAGAAGCACAAGAAAAGGAGCATTTTGCAGCGTGAAAATTAAAATGAAATAAGAGAACCACCAAAAACAGACCCCGAAAAAGGGAAGTGCTCAAAACTAGTTTCGCAATCAGGGATTAAAGTACCATTCACCCACGATTTTTTGGATGGCATGAAGACATAGTTGAAATCTTTAGTCCCTTGTTTTGTATTCTTTATAGTAACTACTTGGTACTGAATTCTAATGAAATTGACACTACTTTATAAATAAATAAAAAGTGTTTTACAAGGTATTTCTGGGGCGAGTCATGGGGCGCAGCGTAGTAAAAAGCACCGGGGAAATCTGGGGGTGAAAGTACAGCGAGGCATAAGCCCCATTGTTCTGAGTGTATGCTTAGGCATCGGCGAGTTCTTTTTTGGTTGGGGCATAAGCACAGAAAAACTTTCAAATTAGAAATAACATTACTAAATAAGTCCTTAATTTAATACAAAAAACACAAGAGTCATCTTGTAATTAAATCCTAAAACGTAAAAGAACATAAAAGTCAAAAGATTTTTTTATTGTTAGCCATAATTTTCGTTCTTTCTCCTTGTCTTCTACAGAGTAAAAGGAAGAGTGATCAATTTGCAAACTCCAAAGCAAAATGGCATCATCTTCCATCATTTGCTCCGGTTCAACCCTTCTGATGGTAGGTTCATTCATCGCTTTTCTCTTTTCAAATTTTTGTTTTTGCTCTTTCAAGTTAGTTTAATATTTTCTACTCAATTTTTGTTTTTCCAAAAGTCTGAATAGTTTTTTAGATGACGCAGTTCTGATTAGTTTTTTAGTCAATTGTTGATTATGATTAGCATTTTAAGATGAAGCAGTTCTATATGCATTTTCACTTATATCATATTTTCAAGAAATTTAATTTCAATGTATTTTACCTTCTTTTAATATTTATCTTTTTTATATCAATTTATAATATATTAATAATTAAAGATCCACTAGGTTTACGCCCAGAGCCTTGAAGCCTATGCCTCACTCCGTATCAGATAAAACGTCTCGCCTTGCGTCGGTGACTTTTAAAACACCGGAAATTCATCAAGAACTTCTTAATGTAGCAGTGCCTCTGTCAAAACAACAGACTGTATACAACAAGTGAAACAAAGAATAAGTAACTCGTACAGATCAAAAACATAGCTGGCAGTACTTCTTTTCATTAAGCATAGCCGGCAAAATTCATTTATTGGTTGAGAAAATAAACAAGGGAGTAGAAAAAGTAAGATTTACCCAACTATGCTTACAACAAACCCTAGGTAATTTCTTCCCATCTACCGAAGCCTAAGCCTTGGTGGACAGAGTTACAGGGTACTTGTGTTGGTGAGAGGTAGCGGTTAGTGAATTGTTAAGGCGTGCAAGCTGGCTCCGACATCACCAATCATAAAAAGAAAAGTTTTTTTGTGGCCAGCTGCGTTTTCCACTAATACGAATTATCTATTTGGTCTCATTGTGGGATTGTCTACCTGGGACTTAAACTAGCTCCACGAAATAACAATGCAGCTGGTAATTCACTATATAAGTTACGAAATCAAAGAACTAAAATAAAGTTACGATCTTTTCTATGTTCAGAGCAACATTAAGAAATAACGAAATGTAGTTGAAAAGAAAAACATTAAATTACAGAATCGACACTAGATGAATTACCGGAAGATCATTTAAAGGTTGGGATATGCAATCGGAGGGGGAGTCGTCGGACACCGACGACATTGCCGTCGTTGAGCACGATCCGGCAACGGATCTCCGGTTATAGGTCTGCAAAACCCGAATTTTGCGGGTCGGGTTAAAACCCTAGCTTTTTGAAGTTTTGGAGAGGAGGGGGAAGGGGCCAAAAGAGGAAGCTCAATTGGGTATATCGCTTTTCTTTTTTTAGTTTGGATTATAGGAGTACTTTTTTGGTTGGAGCATTTATTTATTAAATTAATTTAAAGTGAAAATTAAAGAAAGAAATTATCTGTTTGGCTCTTAATTCTATGTTTGGTGAGAACTTTGGTTCTGACCAGTCACTATTATTTTGAATTTTTTGAATTTCAACCTTTCACGTTTTGGGGATGTGGACAACTTTTTCCATTTCTTTATCCAAGAAAAATAGGAACTTTGGTCGCATTTATTGTTACTTTTAATGGTATAAAAAAAAATAGAAATACAAAAGTTTTACCCTTGTAATGAAACAATAAAAGTAGAAGAATAATATTGTAGATAAAAAGAGAGAGAAAATTCTTATTGAATTTATGGATGATTTACAATGGGGTAAGACTCCTTTATTTATAGAGAAAAAATAACTTAGCCACAAAGTAAAACTCTCTGCAAGATAGACATTCATTCTAAATAGAATTATATTCATAACACTCTCCATTGAATGTCTACTCGATAAATAATGTGCCTCGTTAAAACCTTAACTAAAACTCAATGGGAAAAAATTCTAGAAAAGGAAAAAGAGTACACATGTTTAATAATACGCATTTTGGTTGCCTCGTTAAAACCTTGCAAGGAAAAACCAGTGGGACAAAACCTTATAAGGAAAAATGAGTGCAACGCGCATTAACTCCTCCTGATGAGAGCATCAATTCACATCCTTGAGCTTTCGCATCCCGATCTTGTACACTAGCTTCTTAAGGGTTGACGTCAGCAGAGACTTGGTGAACAAATCAGCCGTATTATCACTTGAACGAATTTGTAGCACATTGATATCACCATTTTTTTGAAGAACATGTGTGAAAAATAACTTTAGTGAAATGTGCTTTGTCCTATTTCCTTGTATGAATCCTCCCTTCAATTGAGCTATGAATGTTGCATTGTCTTCATACAAAATCGTGGGTAGTTTGTCATACTTCGAACCACATTTGTCTCGAATAAGATGTATTATAGACCTCGATCATACACATTCTCGACTTCCTTCATGAATATCAATTATCTCAGCATGATTAAATGAAGTAGCCACAATTGATTGCTTAGTCGATCGCCAAGATATGGCAGTGCCTCCACAGGTAAACACATAGCCTATTTGAGATCGACCCTTTTTTGGATCGGATAAATACTCAGCATCGGCATGCCTGACTCTTTAGAAAGTATACAAGTGTTGAAAGAGTGAAGTCTGGGGATAACCTATCTAACGGAACACTATTGGATCAAATGACAAAGACATTGTTGAGAAAAAGATGGCTTTTTCCGGATGAAATGAAAATTGGATTCATGTAACAGGAGAAAGTATAACCAACAAGATCGGGACGGCAATTATTGCCATATAATAAGCTCATATCGGTAGTTCCTTTTAGATATTGCAATATGTGTTTGATTCCATTCCAATGTCTCCTTGTTGGAGCAGAGCTATATCTTGCTAAGACATTAACTAAAAAGGTTATGCCAGGCCTTGTAATATTAGCAAGATACATTAGTGCACCAATTGTACTAAAATATGGTACTTCAGGACCAAGTAGCTCTTTATTCTTTTCTTGAGGTCGGAATGGATCCTTATTCATATGAAGTGATCGAACAACCATCGTAGTACTTAATGGATGTGCTCCATCCATGTAAAACTGTTTCAATACCTTTTCTATGTAGGCATATTAATGAACAAAAGTTCTGTTTGCCAAATGTTCAATTTGCAAACCAAGACATAATTTTATCTTTCCGAGATCTTTCATCTCGATTTCCTTCTTTAAATAATCAATTGCCTTTTGGAGTTCTATAGGAGCTCCAGTAAGGTTTATGTCATCAACATATGCGGCAAGTACAACAAATTTCGATGTTGTTTTCTTATAAAAACACATAGGCAAATAGCATCATTTATATAGCCTTCCTTTAATAAATACTCACTAAGACGATTATACCACATTCGCCTGATTGCTTTAGACCATACAAAGATCTTTGCAATTTGATTAAAAATATTTCATAGGACTTTGAATTATGTGCGTTTGGCATTTTAAATCCATCGAGAATTTTCATGTATATCTCATTATCAAGTGAGTCAATAAAGGTAGGCGGTAACCACATCCATTAAATACATGTCAAGCTTTTCATGGACAACAAAACTAATAAGATAACGAAATATTATAGCATCCATAACGGGTGAATATTTCTCTTTATAATCGACACCATGCCTTTGTGAAAATTCTTGTGCAACAAGACGTGCCTTATATCTCTTGTACCTTATTTTTCTCATTCATCTTGTGTACAAAGACTCATTTATATCCAACAGGCCTAACTCCATTAGGTGTTTGAACTACATGCCCAAAAACTTTACGTTTTGCAAGTGAATTCAACTCTGATTTGATTGCTTCTTGCCATTTTGGCCAATCACGTCTTTTTCGACATTCTCCAACAAATTGAGGTTCAAGATCATCACTATCTTGCATAATTCTAGATGCAATATTATATGCAAAGACATAATCCACCACTATATCCAATCGATTCAAATTTGTCTCAATATCGATTAGATTTATTGATAGTTTCTTAGTTTATTGAGTATCGGACTCAGTGGATTCCTCATGAATTTCATAATTTATTAAATCGTGGATTTCTTCATGAGATTCTTTCGTAGTGTCATTTTGATAATTTGTTTTCCTTTTTCTAGGATTTCGATCTTTGGAACCTAATGGTATGCCACGTTTTAGGCATGCTTTTGACGCATTAGCTATGACACTAGAAGATTGTCCAATAGGGACATCAATACGGATTGGAACATTCTCTGCAAGGATATGTGATTTTGTTATCCTTTTCAAATCCGTAAATGCGTCTGGCATTTGATTTGCTATTCTCTGCAAATGAATAATCTTTTGCACCTTTTTTTCACAAATAGAGGCACGTGGATCAAGATAAAATAATGATGGATTTTCCCGCTTGGTTTCACCAACTTCTCCCCCTAATTTTGGGAAAAGTGTCTCATCAATCGACAGTCTGAAATTGTGTAGTAAACAAATCCTTCATCAATGTTTTGAGGTAGCGAATAATGTAGGGCGATTCAAACCCAACATATATTCCTAACCTTCTTTGCGGACCCATTCTGGTGAGATTTGGCGATGCTACAGGCACATATACTGCACATCCAAAAATTCTTAAATGGGATATATTAGATTCATGACCCAAAACTAATTGCAACGGGGAATATTTATGATAATTTGTTGGTTTGAGACGAACTAGCATTGCTGCATGCAAAATGGCGTGACCCCAAACAGAAGTGGGCAGCCTCGTTTTCATGAGTAAAGGTCTTGCTATCAATTGCAGACGTTTAATTAAAGACTTTGCAAGACCATTTTGAGTGTGAACATGAGCTACAAGATGTTCCACTTTTATCCCAATTGATAAGCATTAATCATTAAATGCTTGGGATGAAAACTCAGCAGCATTATCAAGTCTAATAGACTTAGTTGGATTATTGAAAAATTGTGCCCGTAATCGAATTATTTGTGCCATTAATTTTGCAAATGCGAGGTTGCGAGATGACAATAGGCACACATGGGACCATCTAGAAGATGCGTCTATTAAGACCATAAAATATCTAAATGACCCACTAGGTGGATGAATAGGTCCACAAATATTCCCTTTTATTCGTTCCAAAAATGCATGAGACTCAATTCCAACCTTTGTTGGTGATGGTCTAATAATTAACTTGCCTTGATAACAAGAAGTGTAAGAAAATTTATTATTTAAAAGAATCTTTAAATTCTTGGTAGAATGTGCCTCAATTGCACTAATTCTTGTCCAATACAGGCCACAAGATAAAGATGAAAACTTCTCAATAACCCTCTTTTGGCCGGAGACATTCTTGGTAATGATGAGATATTCAAGATTATTCTCATCTATTGTCTCAATATGATATCCATTTTGACGGATATCTTTAAAACTCAACAAGTTCCTCTTTGACTTGGAGGAGAACATTGCATTCTCTATGATAAGTATTGTTCCCTTAGGCAAAGCTATAGTAGCTCTTCCAGAGCCTTCAATTAACTTACTACTACCATAAATTGTAGTAACATCTCTCTTACACATACTTAAATGAGAGAAATATTTCTTCTATTTGAATATTGTATGTGCCGTACATGAATCAAAAATAATATTTTTATTTGATCCAAATTTGCTTTGTGAGATATCAATATTTGCTTCCCATATTTTGACATACAAAAGAAATATATGAATAAACATTTGTATATTCTTGTCTATTAAATAAATTCGTGAATTTATTCTAGCATTTAACAAGGAAAAAATTGAATGAATGGATATGCTCAATCTCTATTGATTTTATTATCTTAGACGTTGGTCACTATTTATGGATAAAACAATCTCTAAGTTGCAATTAGTAAACTGTTTACCAAACAAAAACAAAACACAACTTAGATGAATTCTAAATTACAATTGTGAGAACAATTTATTTATTTATTTATTCTACTGCATCTAGTTTTATACAATATCATAGTATAAGCAGTGTGCATTAGGAGTTCAGAATGTATCAGGTATCTTTCAGTGATGCAGTATCCTCACATAGTTGATCTCAAAATCATCTATTTCCTAAGTGTTTTGGGACAATGTTTCTTCTCAGAGTTAAGGTACAAGTAGGAGAAACGATTAACATGGAAATTCGTTTTACCTTGTGTATTTTATTTGACAGACAACAATTATTACTTTAATAAAGAATATGACAATCCTTAAACAAAGCAAACTAAAAATATTGTTTAAAATAAAAATAAAAATTATATTTAATCAAAACGAACTAACACTATTTCATAAAATAAATAATTTTGATTGATCCTAATGACTACTACTCATGTAAAGAACTATGATTACATGATGTTTATTCACTAACTACAACGAATAGCCAAAATAAAAATAAAAAATTGAACTACTCAATCATCTTTAACCACGGATCCATCACCAATCAAGTGGTCTATTTTTCCATCAAGGCGCTTAAAGAAGTCTTTATTTTTTATTTTATTTTTGCAATTTCCACTAGTGGCATATTCTTTTACAAAACATGTGCACTTTTCTTCCTTTCATGGGTTCCATTAAAAAGTCACCCCTCACTTAGTCCATTCTTACATCTTTTAGCGCCCATTTCACAATTAAATTTCTTTAAGAGGTAAAAGGATCAAAACAATGCTAATTAAGAACAAAAAGGGTACAGGCTTGTAATGTAGGTGCCAAATAAAAGTCTATAGGCTCAAAAAGGTTAACTAGGGATAAATTTTATTTGTGATAAGCAATTAAGCTCCAAAAAAATCAAAGAAAGCCTAAAATTATTTTTTAAACCGAGCATCACCTCAAATTTTTCTTCAACTCACATACCGGACAAGTTCTAGACTCAATCACAAAAAATATGTACTAAACAAAAACCTCACCAGACATGCCACACGACTCACTAGGGACAATCCCATTCCGACTCTCAACAAATTTAAGTATTCACAAATCCACGAGATATTGAGCATTAAGCACAAAGTGACATAAGTCAAGTAAATGAGATATAGTTGTCACAAAACATGCTATCTAACTAAGCAAGGCATCATCAATAATTTCAAAATATTGGGAAGATATCCATATGCTAAAGCTTAAGTATACTACTATCAAACAAGTCAAAGGAACCTAAGTTCATCATACTTCCTCCTTTGATTTCCTAAAGTCCCAATCTACTCTAAAAAATTAAAAAAATATAAAAGGAAAAACTACTACCCAGTTCAAACTACATCCCATGGAAAAGAACCGATGCACAAAGAAAACCCACGTAGGATTATTGCTACCTAAAAAAAAAAGACATATTTTTGGATTTTTCTATTTTTTATTTTTTTATTGGACCTTAATCCCTCAAGAAAGCTGTCCACAAAATCCATCGTCGGAAAAAGTCTAAATTTTTCGATTTTTTTTCGTTTTTTGTCTGTTTGTTTGTTTTTTTGTAAACAAAAATTACTACACTAAGAACGAATACTATAACTAAGTTAACATCGCACAGAAAATCACCTAGACAATCTCCTCACCCTACATTTAAAATTGTGCAATGTCCTCAATGCATACTGAAAATAATAAAAGGGTAAAAGAGACTCCTTGGTAGGCCAAAGGCCGAAGCATTAGAAGCTCACGGGATACTCAGACTTCTCCCAGGTACGATCCTTTGTACGGGCACCCCACACTTAGTTCCAACCACATGACTCACTTCTGCACACTTCCTATGGCTTTGCTCCCTATGCTCAAAATCCTACAAAATTAAACAACATACAAAAATAATATAATAAGAAAAAAATTAAAAATAAAAACAAAGCAGTAAATCTGGGTTGCCTCCCAACAAGCGCCTAATTTAACGTCGCGGCACGACGTGAACAACTTTTTCCTCCACCTTGAATTTATAAATTTTACCCTTAACATGACATCCAGTCAACAACTATGCTCCTTTGGTGGGGCTACAAAGATAACGAGGCCAAGTAATAAATTTTTCACTATGCACTTCTCGGCATTTAGATGAGGAATATAATTTTCGCTTTTTGGCACAATAAATTCAAGAATATAGACACTCTAATACTTACTCTTTGACTCCCTCATAGGCTCAGACGGCTCGATTACTATCTTACTATCTAAACACAATGTAGAAAAATGATTGGAATGAGATCTAATGCGCCATAACTCATGAATTTTACTACTATTTGCATTCCCATATTTACACACACTCAAGTCTCCCAAAATAATGTTATCTACTCTCTCACATGACTCTAGAGCACTCTTTTCAATATTGGCATCCTCAAGAAAAACATGGTCCAGTGATTGGTATTCTCGTTTTAGCTCCTCAATTTGGTCTAGAAAATTTTTCTCGGCTTCACACAACTCATCATTAAATTGTTGAGTGTTACACGCATCAACCTTCGCACTCAAATCTGTATCTAAGTTATGCACAGCCAAGCCAAAATTATTAATTTTATGTGCAAGTTCGTCTCTCTCCTTAGGCCAATCATTCACCAACGTTGTTAGAAGACAACGTCATTCCGCATATTCGCATAATCGAGAATATCCATCCCAATACCAACCCTTACTCCCATATTCAAATTCAGATCTCCAAGAAGTTAGGCCATGACAAGACCAAAAATACGAGCCATAAAAGTCTTTTGTCAAGAAAGCGTCTTCATCAATAGCCTTACCCCCGTATATTTCATCCCCAAATGTCATGCTGATAGAACTAGAAACACACTAAGAGAAAAATATCAAATATTTGTAAAAATAAAAATATATACAAGAAAAGGATAAAATTAAAAAATCTAATCTAGAAAAACAGCTAATTTCTAAGTCCCCGGCAACGACGCCAAAAATTTGTTGCGACCAAAAACTCTCACGCAAGTGCATGCGGCCATCAAGTAATAAACTGACTCGAAAGTCGGATGTCGAACCCACGGAGACTTGTGATTAACTATTAACTAAATTAGACTATCCTAATTATCTATACTAGAATTAAACCTAGAAGTATTTGATTCAAAATTAATTAAAATAAATAAAAACAAATAATGAAATTTGAAAAAAGAAAGTGCAGATTTTTATGTTATTAATATTATGAAAACGATCTAGGGTTATGGGCTATCTAACAATCATATTGTATTCTTCTATTGAATTGACTAATTAATTTATCTGGTTTATTGGTTGACAGGGTTAACATTGCTCATAAGAATCTGTCGAGTTCTTACTCGCCTATTGAAGCTAGCCTAACGCCTATATGTGTATGAAATTAGGACTAACAAGAACATATTTATAATTCTTATAAATCATCCAAGTAAGGTAATTAGGTATATATCTATCCTAACCGCGAATCCGTTCCCCGATGCCCAGGTTCAAGAACTTGCTCTACTCAATCCTATATGCAATCTAAAATTCTCACTATTGAGTTCAACTCTAGTTTCGTAGATAATATTCAATTGGTGATCAATCAATCAAATAATTAAGTGCAGGATTGAATAAATAAATTAATATGATAAACTAAGAAATTAAAATCAATATCCGAATAACAATAGTCATCAAAGAACCACAACCCTAGAACGTGAAGTTTAGCTCCGCATAGGCATGGTAGCCAAACAACAAATTATACAAAGAAATATAAAATTACAAAATTTTTTGGAAGAAAGATGAAACCCAGCCTCCACGGCGGATCTGTGCTCTCCCTAGGTCAAAAGTCTGTCAAAAATATGCTAGATGCCCTAAAAGGGGCATTTTTGGCCTATATATTGCGTACAAAAGTCGTGGGCCAAAGTTCTCCTAATCCTAGTCCAAATTAGCTTCAAGGATTGATGTCCACCTCGTCCTCCACTTCTCAGCTTCGCATGCTAAGGTGGATGCTTCGCATCCACCCTTTGTTCCTCCATCTCAGCTTTGCCCAGGTGCGGATGCTATGGGCCGACTTCATCGCTAAGGGGTGCACCAAGTACCCTTCCTTCCGACGTTGGATGCGACACATCCAACCTCTTTTCCTCTAGTTGGAGAATCTTTTCTTCATATTTTTGCACTCCAAACACCTTAAATCATCACACACAACTCTATTAATCATAAAACCAATAATTAAAACATGTTAGGCATTTTAAATACCAAATAGCAACAAAAAGCGGTTAAAATATGGGTAAAGTAACGTCAAAACATATAGAAATATGCCCAACATCACCACCTCACACTTAAACCTTTGTTCGTCCTCGAACAAACCATAAGTATAGTAGACAAACAAAATTAAGCTCTTATCATTCAAAGCACATTATACCCATGACCATGGTTGTTTGCAATGATTAAACTCTAGCATTTGTATTCACATAAACTTTCCTTTTTCTTATGCCAAACTTCAATAATATTCAAACAAAGACAACATGATTATAACAATTCTAGCCTCGAAAACTGACTCAATGTCACAATGCACTCATGACTTGAACACCCAACATCATAGAGAGAAGTCTAATAATATTACCTATCCCTCTTGAAATCATGTGCCCTCTCAATAGGAACAAAAGAGTAAGTTGAATCCACGCATTTGAATCTCATGATCTCATATAATTTAAGGACTCACATATATCAAAGAAAATATCTCACCTTCACAGAGAAATCACATGCATGCAATTGGTACCATAGACTTGCCCATAATATAAATCTCTACTAATGTAGACCCACTCGATCTAAAATCAATTAAGACTTTTTTTTGTGATTGTAATGTAGGCTAATAGACGGGTATGTTTTATATATATATAAGAATAGTAACTAACCCACATAATCACTTAAACACATCACATAATCAACTTAAGCGCAAATTCCTCAATCCACTTTAATTTCACAAACAAATCACCCCAAAAAATATTCCCTCTTTCTTTAAGTACTACTTTAATTTATACTCCACCAGCAAGAACAAGACATTTATTCATCTGCATTTTTTTTGCAATCTCCACTAGTGGCATATTCTTTTACAAAACATGTGCACCTTTCTTCCTTTCATGGGTTCCACTCAAAAGTCACCCCTCACTTAGTCCCTTCTTACCTCTTTTAGCGCTCATTTTATAATTAAAGTGCTTTAAGAGGTAAAAGGATCAAAACAATGCTAATTAAGAACAAAAAGGGTATAGACTTGTAATGTGAGTGCCAAATAAAAGTCTATAGGCTCAAAAAGGTTAATTAGGGATAAATTTTATTTTTGATAAGCAACTAAGCTCAAAAAAAGAGTCAAAGAAAGCTTAAATCATTTTTTAATCCGAGCATCACCTCAAATTTCGCTTCAACTCACATACCGAACAAGTTCTAGGCTCAATCACAAAAAAATGGTCTAAACAAAAACCTCACCATACATGGCACACAACTCACTAGGGACAATCCCATTCCGACTCTCAACAAATATAAGTATTTACAAAGCCACGAGATATTGAGAATTAAGCACAAAGTGACATAAGTCAAGTAAATGAGACATAGGCGTCACAAAACATGCTATCCAACTAAGCAAGACATCATCAATAATTTCAAAATATTAGGAAGATACTCCATATGCTAAAGCTTAAGTATGCTACTATCAAACAAGTCAAAGGAACCTAAGTTCATCATACTTCCTCCTTTTATTTCCTAAAGTCCTAATCTACTCTAAAAAAATAAAAAATAAATAAAAGGAAAAACTACTACCCGGTTCAACCTACATCCCATGGAAAAGAATTGATGCACAAAGAAAAACCACCGGGGATTATTGCTACCTAAAAAAAAATAAAAGACATATATTTGTATTTTTCAATTTTTCACCCTTTTTTCATTTTTTTTATTGGACCTTAATCCCTCAAGAAAGCTGTCCACAAAATTCATCTTCGGAAAAAGTCTAAATTTTCCGATTTTTTTTTTCTTTTTTTGTTTGTTTGTTTGTTTTTTTGTAATAAAAAATTACTACACTAAGAACGAATACTATAACTAAGCTAACATCGCACAGAAAATCACCCAGACAATCTCCTCACCTCACATTTAAAATTGTGCAATGTCTTCATACTGAAAATAATAAAAGGGTAAAAGAGACTCCTTGGTAGGCCAAAGGCCGAAGCATTAGCAGCTCACGGGATACTCAGACTTCTCCCAGGTACGATCCTTTGTGCGGGTACCCCACACTTAGTTCTAACCACATGACTCACTTCTGCACACTTTCTATGGCTTTGCTCCCTATGCTCAAAATCCTACAAAATTAAATAACATACAAAAATAATACAATAAGAAAAAAATTAAAAATAAAAACAAAGCAGTAAATCTGGGTTGCCTCACAACAAGCGCCTAATTTAACGTCGCGGCACGACGTGAACCACTTTTTCCTCCACCTTGAACTTATAAATTTTACCCCTAACATGACATCTAGTCTGCGACTATGCTCCTTTGGTAGGGCTACAAAGATAACCAGGCCAAGTAATAAATTTTTCACTCTGCACTTCTCGACCTTTAGATGAGGAATGTAATTTTTAATTTTTGGCAGAACAAATTCAAGAATATAGACACTCTCATACTCACTCTTTGACTCCCTCATAGGCTCAGACGGCTCGATTACTATCTTATTATCTAAATACAATGTGGAAAAATAATTTGAATGAGGTCTAATGCGCTATAACTCATGACTTTTACTACTATTTGCATCCCCATATTTACACACACTCAAGTCTTCCAAAATAATATTATCTACTCTCTCATATGACTCTAGAGCACTCTTCTTAATGTTAGCATCCTCGAGAAAAATATGGTCTAGTGATTGGTATTCTCGTTTTAGCTCCTCAATTTGGTCTAGAAGATTTTTCTCGACTTCCCACAACTCATCATTAAATTGTTGAGCGCTACACGCATCAACCTTCGCACTCAAATATGTATCTAAGTTATGCACAACCAAGCCAAAATTATTAATTTTATGTGCAAGTTCGTCTCTCTCCTTAGACCAATCATTCACCAATGTTATTAGAAGACAACGTCGTTCCGTATATTCGCATAATCAAGAATATCCATCCCAATACCAACCCTTAATCCCATATTCAAATTCAGATCTCCAAGAAGTCAGGCCATGACAAGACCAAAAATACGAGCCATAAAAGTCTTTTGTCAAGCAAGCGTCTTCATCAATAGTCTTACCCCTATATATTTCATCCCCAGATGTCATGCTGAGAGAACTAGGAACACACTATGAGAAAAATATCAAATATTTGTAAAAATAAAAATATATACAAAAAAAGATAAAATTAAAAGTCTAATCTAGAAAAACAGCTAATTTTAAGTCCCCAGCAATGGCGCCAAAAACTTGTTGCTACCAAAAATTCTCACGCAAGTGCACGCAGTCGTGTCACGACCCCAACCCCGATCGTAATGGTACCCAACACAATGCTAGGCAAGCCCGACCAAACAACATCCTTAACCCAGTTCCTTATACAATTCATTTTCAATTAACATAGCTAATTAACCGATTCATAATACTTAAAGTCTGAAATACGAGTTTAACATGCGGAATATCAAATAAAAACCTACTACATAGCCCGTAAAGATCCGGTGTCAAAAGTCTGAGCCTGTAATACAGGTTTCTCAACCTATTACATAACAGTCTAGGGAGTACAGAATAAAAATAAAAGATACAAGGGAGAGATCAGGGATGCAGGCGCCATTGCAGCTACCTCGATGCTCCCGGGAATATGCTGCTCAGCAGAGAAGTCCTCACTCAGCCTCAGATGTACCTGGATCTGCACGCAAGGTGCAAGGAGTAATGTGTGTACTCCAACCCAGTGAGTAATAAATATAAATAAAGGCTGAGAATAAAAAATCCTGAATAGGCACAATGTAATCTATAAATGCAACAATTTGAACCGAGTAGTATAAAGTCAGTAATCCAGTGAAAGCAATTATGGAAATGCTGCAACAGATAAGTAAATGAATGGAAGTTAAATAAAAATTCAACACATAGTACGGTACTCTCTAGTACCCGCTGCGACGTGCAACCTGCTCCATTTATTTATCGTCGACGATACTCACTGGGGGTGTGCAGACTCCGGGAGTGTCCCCTTACGGCCCAAGCGCAATATCAAGCCATCTAGTGGCATCAACTAGGCCCTCGACCTCATATCAATATCAATATAATACCGCTGCGGCGCGCAACCCGATCCCATCAATTACACATGAGATCTTCTAACATACACATAAGGATCACACCACTTCAGCACACTCCGCGGGAGATAAGCCACCTGCTTCGCCTCAATATAACATTTCCGTATACCTTCCACCATCATACACCTTACACAACCACTTAATCTTCCTGAGTCTGAACTCATACTGAAACATAAAATTTACTCCACTCCCAACTAGGAGACACGAAAAGATTCTTCACGCGCCCATAACTCGGAGCTACACATCCAATCACAATGGAAAACATATAAATAATAGTTCATCTATCGTCCCGCAGACCTTCCTCATCACTTCCAAGTTACATAGATACATCTTGCAGTACTAACATACTCATCACGTAGCTAACCAGCCGTTACTCCCACTAATAGGGACAATACCGAACATATAAGTTCAAAACACTTGCTCACACAATCAGCACCTCGGTGCTCAAGCCATAGGCAAAGATTCGGCCTCAAGTCCTCCAGACTGGCCCAACATCAAACTCACAGAGATCACATCCTGCCCCTTGATCGGGGAATTACAAGCCATGTGGCACATCTGATACTGAGCACTCATGCGCGCATACGAACACGTGGAAGGAATTTCAAGAGTTTCTTTTCGAGCTGAATCAAGGATGCACGATAAGAATTCAAGAATGTGAAGTTTTTCTAAAGGTTCTGCAACCTCTCGAGGATAAATACAGACGTCTCCGTACCGATCCGCGGGACTCTACTAAACTTGCTCATGACTCATGAGACCTAGTAACCTAGGCTCTGATACCAACTTGTCACGACCCCAACCCCGGTCGTGATGGCGCCCAACACAATGCTAGGCATGCCCGACCAAACAACATCCTTAATCCAGTTCCTTATACAATTCATTTTCAATTAACATAGCTAATTAACCAATTCATAATACTTAAAGTCTGAAATAAGAGTTTAACATGCGGAATATAAAATAAAAACCTACTACATAGCTCGTAAAGATCCGGTGTCACAAGTTTGAGCCTCTAATACAGGTTTGTCAACCTAATACATAACAGTATAGGGAATACTGAATAAAAATAAAATACAGAAGGGAGAGATCAAGGCTGCGGACGCCATTGCAGCTACCTCGATGCTCCCAGGAATATGCTGCTCAGCAGAGAAGTCCTCACTCGGCCTCAAATGCACTGAGTTCTATAATATGTAAAAATGGTAAGAAAATAGTAATAGCAATCTATGAAGGATTCAATCGGTTGGCACGAAGACCAAATATGGCAACCGGCTCAAATTATAATGATAACAAGTGAAATTCAGTCAAATACGCAGTAAATTCATCTACCGGGACGGACCAAGTCACAATCCCCAATGGTGATCTACCCCACGCTCGCTATTCGGCATGCAAGTCACCTCAATAGTATTGCGATGTGCAAATCCGGGGTTTCAAACCCTGAGGACATCATATACATCTATTACTCACCTCAACCCGGCTAAAGCTCTAGCTCGCTATGCCCTTGCCTCTCAAATCAGCCTCCTCGCGCGTTGAATATGACCAAAACCACAACGAATACGTCACAATATGCCAATAGAATAATACCCAATCGAAAACAATTGAAAAATATTAAAAATCTCGAAGTTAGCAAAACTCGAGCCCCGGTCCCACTTCTCGAAATTTAAATTTTTTTACATTAACGGGTTCCTTATCTCGCCACGAGTCCATACATGCCAAAAACTCTCAAATCCGAGCTCAAATGACCCATCAAATCCCAATTTGAAATATCAAAAACTGAAGCCCTAATTCTTCCCCTTTTTGCTAAGTTTCCATGAATTCAAGATAAATTCCACAATTAAATCATGTTTTTAGCTCAAAGGACTCATCTCCAATCAATCCCAGTCGAAACCCTCTTCAATTTCTCCCAAAAGCTCTCAAGGTGCTCAACAATGGAGAAAAATAACTTACACTCGCGGAGGAAATGTCTTCAAAAACTATTCTGTCCAGCCCAAATTTTCCTCTACGCGATCGCAGCCCCAGGCTTGCGATCGCAATGAACCAAAATTCCAGCTCCAATTTTAACACTATGCGATCGCATATACTTCCCTGCGATCGCAAAGACCAATCTCTTTACCCTACGTGATCGCAGACGTTCCCACGCGATCGGGATGAACAAAAACCAAACTCCCAAAATTCCCTCTATGCGATCGTACTAACACACATGCGATCGCAATGCATGAACTCCCGATCCTACGCGATCGCGGACATAACCCTGCGATTGCATTGAACAACTAAACAGCCCCCATGGATCCTCCTATGCGATCACAAAGCTCCTCCCGCGATCGCATAGAACAAAAGCCTGCAACACTGACATGCAATTTTCTGCAATATCCTAAGTCCCAAAAACTTTCCGTTAGCCATCCGAAATCACCCCGAGGCCCCCGGGACCTCAACCAAAAGCATCGACGCATCCTAAAACATCATTCAAACTTGCTCCAATCATCAAAACACTTCAAACAACACCAAAACCATCAAATTATATCGGATTCAAGCCTAAGTTCTTTTAAAACTCCCGAAACACGCAGTCGATCAAAAACCCAACCAAATCACCTCCGAATGACCTGAAATTTTGCACACATATCCCAAATCACATAATAAAGCTACAAAAATTCTCGGAATTCTATTTCGACCCACAGATCAAAATCTCACCTATCAACCGGAATTCGCCAAAATACTAACTTCGCCAATTCAAGCCTAATTCTACACCGGACCTCCAATATCACTTTCGATCACACTCCTAAGACACAAATCATCCCCCAAAGCTAACCGAACCATCAGAATTAGCATCCGAGCCCTATAACTCATAAGTCAATATCCGATTGACTTTTCCAAACTAAGCCTTCCTTAAAAAGACAAAGTGTCTCATTTCTTACCAAAACTTCTCCAAACCAACTTGATCACACAAGACTCGGATAATGAAGCATAAAGAAGCAGAAATTTGGGGGAAAACGGAGCGGTAACTCATGAGAATACGTGTCGGATCGTCATAAGTCGTCAAGTAATAAAGTGACTCGAAAGTCAAATGTCGAACCCACAGGGACTTGTGATTAACTATTAACTAAATTAGACTATCCTAATTATCTATACAAGAATTAAACCTAGAAGTATTTGATTCTAAACTAATTAAAATAAATAAAAACGAATAATGAACTTTGAACATAGGAAGAGCAGATTATTATGTTATCAATATTATGAAAACGATCTAGGGTTATGGGTTATCTAACAATCATATTGTATTATTCTATTGAATTGACTAATTAATTTATCTGATTTACTGGTTGACATGGTTAATATTGCTCATAAGAATCTGTCGAGTTCTTACTCGCCTATTTGTGAGCACGTGATTTTTACCTTAAAGCAAATTATTCCAAAAGTTTCAAATAATTAATTTATTTATTATTTTATAATTTTGGTGAATTTTATTGAATTTCGTGTTAATTTGTTGCATGATAATTCATATTAAAAATACAAAAATATGCATTTGCATTAGGAATTTAATTTCACATTTTGTTATTAATTAGGTATTAATTTGTTTTAGAATAAAAATTAAAGAAAATCACAGAAAATAGTTTCTTTACACTTTTAATTGTTAACTGTTGCCTTTATATTTTAAGTAATTTTAGGAGTTGAATAGCTTAATCTCGAATTATACTATGTATTGGTTTTAATTTTTACATTTTATAAAATCAGAAAATGCAAGATAAAAAATATATATAAAATGGAAATGAAATACAAAAGAAAGTGATCAGGCCATCAGACTTGGGCTAAATTGAGCCCAAAAACCCTTCAAAATACCCCAGGCCCAAACAAATTAACCTCAGCCCAAATGTTGAACTCTGCCCGGTCCAGCCTCAGTATCTTCAAACGACAACATTTCGTCGTGATCAAATCTGGGCCATCCGTCGAAATTGATCCAACGGCTATTGGTTAATACACATATTACATAAAATATCTAAAATTGGCATAACCCTAATAAAATAACCCTTCTTACTCGTACTGTTGGTCTCAGACGCCCCCATCATAAGTCCGCCTGACCCCGCCGTGCTCCGCCGCCGGAAATCGCTTCACGGCGGCGGCCAACGTCCCTTTCAGTCCAAATTAACACCATAAGATCCTATTTTCTTCCTCTTCTCGACCTTGTATTTAGTTTCCCTCAAATCTTGGCCTAGCTCCTCGAACAATGGCATTTCCTTCGCCAGAACCCTACCGCCGACGAACGTCACCACTTCCAATGGCCACCAAAATAACACCCCAGCTTTCTCTTTTCACCCTCTTTCCAAATATGCAAATGGTATCCTTCAAATCCCGGCCAAACGCGTCAAATATTAAATCAAAGGTTCTCCGGCCAAGATCCAAAGTACGCCAAATAGTATCAAATTAACACCCTAGGTTCGCCTGAGTCTCCTCTACCCAACCCCCATACCCACTCACTTCAAAACTGCCCGGAGCTGTTCGAATATTCATTTTAAATTTTCCGGCCAAGAACTCTAATTCAAATCTTTATGATTCCGGACCGTAAAATCCCTAATCATAGGTTTTCCTTTGAAAACATATGATTAGGGATGTTACGCGTCAGGAATCTTGGAGGATTCAGATGTTTTGGCTGGTCGGAGTTTCTGTAAGTCACTTATCCCATTTTTAGTTTTGATTAGATCATTTCTTGTTATATTTTTTAACTAAGTTATGTTCTGAAAAGTTTAGATTAGTAATTTGCTTGCAAAATCTCTGTCGATTAATGCATGTTTATGTGAGTTCTTAGTTTAATTTCATTCTGATTGTTTAGTTTATTTTTGTCTTGTTCATTTTAGTCAGTCAATTCATTAATTGTTAATTCAGTTTTAATTAGCAATTAATTGGATTTCTTGTTTTCTTCTGATGATAATAGTCTGCCTGTAGTTTGATTAGGGATTAGTTAAGGCTTTAGTAATTGATTTTATGTTAGTTGTGTAGTTTAATGGTTGATTGATTAATCGATGGTTTGGTAATATTGAATTCTAGGGTTATTTAACCTGTTTGGATATAGCTGATTGGGTTCAATAAGGGCTAATATTTTTGAGGGGAGGATGGAGGGCATTTTGGGCATATAAAGTAGACTAATTTGTTAAAATAGTAATTACAACATAGCTAAAGGGTAGTTTGGACATTGAAAAAGGGTATTCTAATCAGATTTGGTAATTGTTGAAATGAGGTAAGGGTAGTATAGGAATTGTAATGGGTATAGAACCTTCTAGAATGGGCTTTAGTATAGATTCCAACAAATAAGAGGCACTTACTTGTAGTACAAGTCAGAAATAAGGGGTAAAAATAGAAATAAACTAGGGACTAATGAGTAAAATAAAAATCTGAAGTTATACCCTAAATTTGCCTATAAATAGGCATTCATTTGCCTTGTGTCACAAGTTTTGGAGCCCAAAAAAAAAATTCCTCACCAATTTCAGATCTTATTTTGAAATTCAAACTTTAAAAAGTCCAAAAAACAACAAAAATCAGTAGAAAAATCCAAAAACAGCACTGTTACATTGATTTCGATTCCTATACATTGATTTTCTTCTATTCTAATGGTTGAAACTTTTTTTTCCTGAAGTTTACTGGGGTTTAGTCTAGTCTGCTGGTTTAAAATTGGGGCTGTCAATCTATTCCTAGGTATTATTGAAGCTGCGTTAGCTCTAACTGTCACTGATTGCTGTTGATTAACCTGGATAGTTGAATTTCTGGTTGCTGCTCCTGCTATCTATCGCCGCTAACATTTCCTTTCTTATTTCACTTCAAATTTCAGGTACACAGTTGAATTCTCATTGATGTATTTTT